>CANYLF010666109.1:0-15112 GCA_948193215.1 Bocquillonia castaneifolia
GGATGATCAAATTTGCATGTTGCACCAAATTTGCAAGTGCCCGTTTTCATATAATATGGACAATGAACAGAACCCTGTTGAAAGTTTTACCAACCAGTCTTCACATAAAATTCTTTCATGGCACATGGGAAAACAAATACACTAGTGACCAAGACTGATAATAAATATGCTTTACTTGCTATAACCAAAAATAATGGATTCATCATGCCGTTAAAAATATAAAAGACAAGCCTCAAGGTGCCTTGACATCTTAGTGCCTGATGCAATTACATGCATTTCGGGAAAAAAAAATTATTTATTGCTACTCATATTTTCCACAAATGAGAAATTGTTTAGATTTTCTGCACATGAAAATGACAGATACAGATCATTTCTCATTCCCTTCATTGTTAAGGAGTCTCACATTGCTAAGTAATAACAACTATAAAGAGTTAATAATAGCTAAGATCCAACCATCCATTTGACTAGTTCTAGGCATTTTGCATGTAGTTGAACCGAAGCCCACTCATGCATATGTATACTCTAGTCTACACTCTAGCCCATTAGTTGTTTAGACCCTACCCAATTTAATTTCGATTAATGAATTGAACAGTACTAATGTGGCAAATAGACTAAGTCGGGAAATGAACAAACTTATACGCCAACAATCCCATTCTTACAAATAAAATTGCTGTCCTTGTAACCTAGCGCCCAAAACTAAACTAAACACCAACAATTCCATTCTTGCAAATAAGATTGAGTTCCTTATAACCTAGCGCTCAAAGCTATCAGAGAGAGTGAAAAAATAATGGTAAGTATTAGAATTTCCAAGGACAAAGGACTTCATTATACCTCTCTCCTAGGTAATCCGGCAAGAGTGAGCTTTGCTGTTGGTGCCGTCCGATCAATAGGGTGATGAAACCGACATCTTTCTCCAAATTTGCACTCGCCAGTCTTCATATAGAACTAAACATGTGGGGGAAAACATCAAATAAGTAAACATCATAGCTGATGTCTTGAATCACAGAAATGCATCACCAGAAAACCTAAAAATGCATCTTTACTGCATGAAAAAAAAATAATAAAAAATAAAGCAAGTAGCAACAGTTAGTAAAATATCCATAACAAAGAGGCACAAAAGCAGCCTCCAAATGAAAGTAAAAAATTAATGCAAATGTAATGATAAATGTCAACAACTGAATTCCCCGTGTCACAGTAAAACTTGAAAGAAGGAAAGAAGCACACATCACATTCTGCATGTCCAGGTCTTTGAGGATACAATGATGCTCCCACCCCAAGCTGCAATCACCATAGATAAAATGTATCAGTATTAAAGCAAAATCAGAGATGTTCATTTCCTTAAGCAGTGCAATGCCAATCAAAACATTAGAAATATCGTGGTAGTAAAATTACTGAAATCTATAGAGCTCCATACAGTAAAAACAAATCAAAGCAATTTTGTTCTTGAAGCAGCCAAATTGTGGAAGGTGGACATTACATCTAATTCAAACTACTATTTAGGGACAAATTAACAAAAAGAATCTGATTAACTGAAATACTAGTTCAGTAATATTTCACAACACTAATAGCATATAACTCTATAGAATACAAATAGTATGCAGAAATTGTGATGCAAACTGCATCAATATACGTGAACATTTGTTTGTTTCAATGAAAATATTTTCTTTGGTGCATCCACGGAACTTGGTCAGTGGTCATAATCAAATAGGGGTGTGCATTCCGTTTAAACCAAACCGAACCAAAATTTTTTTTATTTTCAAAACCAAACCGAATGGAAGTGTATTGGGTCAAAACCAAACTAAAATCGGTTCAGTTCGGTTCGGTTCATTTGGCGGTTCGGTTCGGTTGCAGACCTAAAGGCAAAGTAAAAGACTTGAGTCATTTTCAAGGAAAAATAACTCATCTAAAAAGGGAAGCCATTTCCATGGGTGCAACTGCAAGCATTCTGATTCAAGTCAATGAAAGAACCAGGTTCGAGCCCAACTAGACTCTGAATTCAAGGCTCGAAACTCAACTCAACTTGATTGAGCTATTATTTTTTCATACTTGATCTCAAGTTAATTATATATCTGAAATACTCGAAGCTTGATCTGGCTTGACTCCAGTGAGTACAAGTATAAACAAAAATTGAGTAAATATTAAACTAAAGCTAAAATGAGCACAATTAAACTCGAATAAGTTTGCATTTCAGCTCAAATAATATTTATTATTTAAATATATTATAAAAATTTCACCTTATATGAAAGAAATGCCTGATTAATCTTGCAAGCTACTCAAACTAAATATTAAAACACATGAACTCGAACTGTGTCACCCAAACTACTCAAGCCCAAGCTTGACTTGACAGCAGGTGAGTTGAATTCAGGCATTTTGCAAGTCAAGTTCAAGTAGCTCAACTCATTCACAGCTTTTGTCATTTTCAGTCATATGATCTCATGAAAACTGATAGAATACAAAAACAACACATATACCCTGATTGCTATAACTGCCAATCACCCCAAGTGATGATAACTTCAGTCACCTATGGATGGAAGCAAGTGACAGGATGGTCATCAACGGCAACGCCAAATTTAGTTTTTTTTTTTAAAGAAAAAAAAATCCTCAAGTAATTGATTCTAAACTAAAATCAAGACTATAATAGTCCTTTTCACAGAAAGAATATTTATATTTTTCAAAGTATTTCAAAAACCAAAAAGAAAATGATTTTTTTCTACTCAATTTCTGAACTGCATCCACAAAACATGTTTTCGACAAGTTAGTTTCCACAAAAGGGAACATAAGTCGAAAAATATACATTCATTTGTTATGCAAAAAGGATTTAATAAAATTTTGGACAATTAGCAGCTATAGGAAAATTAATCAACAGAAAATGACTTCCTGTCCAAAGCGAAACTTCAAGTAAATGGGTCCTTTTCAGACATCCATAGTCTCATAGAACTAAAGAACTGTAAAAGAACACATATAGGATCAAATACGCCCATTAGTCCAATGGCTGCTGCTGGTCTCTCGCAACCACAGAAATGTACCATATTTTATATAACTTTTTTTTTTAAATTCTGCTTTTCAATTACCGAAGGAAAAATATAAAGGCCTTATAGGTTCAATTGTCTTCAATGTTGAAAGTGATTTATTATCTATATCTATACTACCTATAAAAGTCACTTAAGAAGGAAAACTTTTTTGGACGAAAAGAGACATGCATTATTTATTTATTTACATCAATTGTTTTATTTTAATTTAAATAATTTAATTAATTTAAAAATCCTTAAATACCTAAATTTGATCTAACTAACATAAGTTAAGAATTGCTATTTATTTATTTATTTAAATTCCTTTATTTGAATTTCAAATGATTTAGTTAGTTCAAAAATTATGAGATAACTAAATTCCATCTAAATAAATTAAATTAATTTATTTAAATTTTAAACTAATTTTATTATTTATGTATTTAAGATTTTTTTATCATTTCATAGCAATAAAACAATTTAAATATATAAAGTTTTTTACATTATATTTATCTATCTAAATTTTTTTATTTAATCATCTAATCTTATACTTACTAGCTATAAAAGTCTCTTAAGAGGGAACACTTTTTTGGATAAAAAAAGGCATGCATTATTTATTTATTTACATCAATTCTTCTATTTGAATTTTGAATATTTAGTTAATTCAAAAATCCTTAAATATCTAAACTTGATCTAACTAATATTAAATTCTTTTAATTAAATTTCAAATGATTTGGTTGGTTCAAATATTATGAAATAATTGAATTTCATCTTACTAAATTAAATTAAGTTATTTAAATTTAAACTAAGTTTATTATTATCTATTTAAGATTTTCTATAATTTCATATCAGTAAAGCAATTTAACTATGCGAAGTTGGTTCAAAAGTTATTTTATTAGGATTTTCAACTCAGCTTATTGTTAAATCATTTAAAATTTTGTATCTATTTTTGTTTAATATTAACAATAATTTAATATTAATAATATAAAATTGGATATTTTCTTATTCATAAAATTTTAGTATTTAATGTCATAATATAGAATTATTGAATTTAATTTATAAAAATTAAAAATAAATAAATTTAATAGTTATATTAATCACGTGCAAAGTGCATGGGAAGAAAGCTAGTTCCAATAAATACTTCAAACACAAGAAAATAGTTTGAAGTTAACACTCAATATTACACTTAAGGGAGAAATAATTTATCACCTCCTGAACAATCCCCATAAAAATAAATAAATAAACAAATAGAAAAAGGAAAAAAAAATGTTTCAGGCCTAATATTAAAAAAAAAAAGTTCACAGGCACATAAGTAGGCTTCTTGCAATGCAAAGATCAAAATTAACTATACGCCCAATGATCCTTGAGCACCTTAAGCCCACTTGAGACCTTGTTTTTCTGACAAAACAATGACATGTGCTAGAACATTCATCTGATAGCAATCATTATTAATGAATTTTAAGCTATCGCACCAACCAAAAATTGTTCCTATAGGGTAGGAACAATTATTAATGAATTTTTTCCTGTGCAGACAGGAAAAATGATTCTTAATCCAGCAGACCAACACAAACATGAACATCTAAAGCACATGAAATTTCGCACAGAAATATCGATTGATAAATAAACATGTTTACAGTAACTGTATTTTATTTACCAGTGGCTGAGTCATAGCTTGATATATAGATGCAGCTGGATTAACAACTCCAATGTTCAGATTATTCGCAGAAGCGGCAACAATGGGATGGCCTAATGCAGCAGCTGGATTGATTGCTGCAAAAGATTATCAACAATTAAAGATATTTAGGGGACATTTGGTTAGCTTAAATTGAGGGGAGAATCGGAATGGGAATGGATGATTCCCATTCTTGATGTTTGATTGAGCTAAATTGAAGAGGGAATGGGAGTGAATGAAATTTTCATTCCTATAAGAATCAAGCTAAATCATCATTAATAGCTTAAATTAATGAAAATTTACGTGTAATATTTATATTTCACAAATAAAACATAAAAAATAATAAAAATTAAAATATTTTAATATTATAAAGAATTAAAAAATATTATTATAAAATTCTCATTCCCTTTCTAATTCTTTAGTAAACCAAACTTATCAAAATTTCATTCCCTTTCCCATTCCTTCCCATTCCCATTCCAATTCCCGAGTTCAATCCAAACAACCCCTTAGATAATTAAGTGGCCAGAAAACTTGACGCAGAAGAAGAAAAAAAAATAACAATAGAAGCACCGAAATCTGAAGTACAGTGTCAAAGAAGAATTTTGAAAATATTTGAGTTCAGACTGAAGTCATAAACTACAAGCACCAGACTTAAGTGCATACCAGTCCTATCCGGATGATTATAGCGGCAAGTGGCACCAAATTTGCAACTGATTTGACAAATTAAAAAATCGTAAGTAGACTTGTGGTGACTTAAACATTTTGCACAAATAGATGAATGCAAACCTTCCAGTTTTTAGGTAGAACGGACAATCCACTTCACCCTGTAACAACAAAAAGATCAGTCATAAATAAAAGTTGAAATAAACAAAAGACAGAAACGAGTTGACCGACAATATGAATGACAAAAACATATCCCTTACCCTAACCCACCCCAACAAGTAAAATTTAAGTCAACACCAATGGGGAACCAATAGTGCTTCTCTACAGAAAAATTAAAAATAATCTGTGATGTTAAATAAAATAAAAAAATTTTAAATGAACATGGAAGAGTTGACAAAAGAGATGGGATTACACACAAGTATCAGGAAGAGATTGCAATACAAGGCTTTGCCAGCTTTTAAAACACTGGAATAAAGTGGACAGTGTGAGTGCAAATATATTTCTCAAACTTAGACCCAGATAAGTTGAAGGACCCTTCTCTCTCTAGCAATTAAAACTTTAACTTGCCAGATTGGTTTGAAATTTGCCTTAGTTTGCACACAACACTAATGCATTAGTCACAAATTGAAAGAAGCAAGGGAACAAAATTTACAAGGAAGAAAAATGGGACTAAGTTTGTGGCTAGAGAGAGAGTGACGAGAATAGAATATTGTGTGATATGAAATAGGAGAAAAATATATAATCTAGTAGCACATGTTAGATTTTTTAAAAAAAATCCAAAATGCATCTGTACATGTCACACCAGTTCTTAACTTCTTATCAGTACCAAGGATAGCATTGTTTGGTAAAGTACTATAGAAAGCTTTCGAGTAACAAATTGGTCAGTCACACACTACACATAGGATGCTATAATAATATTAATACCTCAAAACTTCATATTAAACGTTACTCGCATGTAATAACAATGATAAGATCTTAAATAATTTTTGGCTAGATTGCATTGCGAAGGATTAAGTAGAAAAAAAAATATCAATTGAAATGGCACGGGAATTGTTTTAACCCATCTCAGCCATTGTGATAAGTGAATGCAAGACAGAATAGAATATGTTTGTGAGATGAGATAGGAGTAAGAAAACATATATTTCTATTTTCTATGTGGTATGCATTACATTAAAAAAATAACTCCACAATGTATCCCCCAGCCAGTCATGTGAGTTCTTATCGAATCCAAGGACACCACTGTTTGGTCAATTATTGTTGAAAAACTTCCAAGTAAGAAGAATAAGCCATTTGCACACAATGCAGGATATGCCCTTGTTACTTCTCATGCAAGCAGCACATTCAAAAGAACAAAGAAACACTTCAAATTTTAGATTATAGATTACTTGTGGAATGAGAATGATCAAATATTATCTAATTTTTCGTTTACTTGCCTTTTGAAGTAAATTAAGATATGCGTTTTGGAGTAAACTGTTTGGTAGGAATAGATAGGTTTTAGAAGGAAGTGTTATATTAGTAATTTTGATAATAAAATTTATTGAGCAAAAAAAGTTAACCTTCTTAACACACCAATTTGATAGGCTGATATTTAGAGAGTTTTGGAGGAATTTAAGAAACTTCAAAACCCTTGGGTTTTCCTAAACACAAATGATGCACTATAAAACCTTACAAAACCTCCCAAACCAATGAAAACCCTCCATCCAAACAGGGTGTTAGAGAATCGTGTGTAGGAAAAAAAAAAAGAACACTGAATTTGAGTAAATTGATTCTATAAATAAAGCTGAACAAAGAAAACTGACAAAAAGAACAAGTGAAGGGAATGAAAAAATAGTCGATGCTCAATGGACACAAAATATGAAAAACTTAGTAACGGATGTGAATGGCCAAAGAGAAGCTCCTTTCAAGTAGCCAAAATAATAGTACTAATAACAATGCACAAGAAACAACATAACTCAACAACCATTTAACATAAGCATATTAATTAAATTACATTACCGGTCTTATCGGAAGTCCTTTGGAATTGTGAAATAATGCAGGGTTATATGATATGAATGCTGAAAATTCTGCATCTCCAATTGTTCCATCAGTCACACCTGATTCATTCTTCATTGTGGTACCATTCTCCTGTCCTAATACTATCTGGACATCCTTTGGATGATTGAATTTGCATGTTGCGCCAAATTTGCATTTTCCAGTCCTTGCATAAAACTATTTACAAACCAAAATATATGAGATAAGCAAATTAACAGTACAACTTGATTAAATAGCTTCTTGCGAAGATGGGAGATTAATATCTTACAGCACACGTGGCCTCAGAAGGCCTCTCTGGCAAGGCAAGAGGATCATCTTGTTCTGAACTAGTCTGAAATTTGAGTAAGGCATACCATTATAAAACTAATATGAAAGAACCTACAGAAGAATTCTCATGCAAAGATTTGCATTTGCAATACATACCAAAGCCAATTTATCTTTTGGATGGTTAAACTTGCATTTCGAGCCATACTTGCATCTCTGAGTTTTTATGTAGAACTACAAGATGATTCAGCAGTAACGAATTGGTATGTAATCTGAAAATTGATCTGAAACTCAGTAACCAGCAGATAAGCAAAATGATGGAATGCTACTCACAGGACAATCGGGCTCTCCCGGTCTCTCAGGAAGGGGCTCAGTAATATCAGCAAGTGGAACCTAAATGCAAAGGAAAAAGTATGTAATTAGTGACAACAAAGTAAAATAGTTTATATAAATTGCAAGAAGCTTTCTTTAACCAATCCAATAAATCACTCGGTTGATATAATAATTTTGGTTGATAAGTATTTTAGTTTCAAGGTCTTTCCCAATTTGATTATAATTTTTATATGCAGTATATTGCAAAACAGATGCACCGCCATTGAATTGATTCTTCAATTTCTTAAGGCAATCAAGTACATTGATTCTTCAATTTCTTAAGGCAATCAAGTACATTGAGCTAACAAATACAAAAAATTAGATCTAAATTAAGAAGAAAATAAAAGGACACAAGAAGCAAAAAGAGTTGAGAAGCATGGACATAGTGGGCGAGTACATGAGAAGAAAAACAAAAACAAAAACAAACAAACAAAAGAAAACAAAACACAGAAAACAAAATGAAAAAAGATGATTTACAAAAAGGAAGATATATGATAGATCAGAGAGAGTAATGTACATACAAAAAGTTGAGCAAAAGAACAAAGTTCCTGTGATGGTGTTCACATGGATATATAACTGAAGGATATTAATTTTAAACAAAAATGACCTTGACTGCAAACCTGTGCACCAGCATTTAAAACTATCATTAGACCAGCAAATCCCAATAATTTAGTTATCATAAGATGTATGCACTCACTAGCTGACCCCTTCATGAACTGTAAAAAACTGAACTGAACATAGCAGATTAATCAACAGGCCTTTTCAATTTGGTAATTAGATTCTGGTATCATTTTGGCTTTTTGCGACCCCTAGTAGAAACAACAGTTTTATACTTGATATGCAACTGAAAATTTCATTAAAATGACTTCAAATAGTCAATATAGTTGATATTCATCTAAGTATTTGAGGAAGAAAATAAATTTACAATTCTATGTTGAGAACCAGTTGAATACATGAAATTTTCAGACAAACTGATGACTTGTTTAAATGAGAATAAAATTGATTTATATACAATAAGACAGCAAATTAATTAAGCGTGGAGGCCTTGAAGAACTTCCAACTAATCTAAAAGTTATAGCAGAAAAAAGCTGTTCTGCAAGTTAGCTGCCATAAAACATCAAATTGAATGCTGGTTACATAAGAAAAAGTACTCTTGGAATCATTTTGAGACTAAACCTGATAAATTGCAGGTAAATTTAGCATATAAACAAAATTTAAGCACGAATACTTGACTGTTCTGGTAGTCTATCATCAACAGGTCCATGCTACATAATTTTCTATGACTAAATTTGAAATTTTTGCACTCTGGGCACAATAGCAGCTCATTGCAGAAGGACAGACTGTCATTGACATCTCAAAAATACATGCCAGAATTGCAAATTGAGTAGAATTTAAGTACTCTTGAAACCATTTTGAGACTAAACCTGATTAATTACAGGTAAAAATTAGCATATAAACAAAATATAAGCATGAATACTTGACTCTATCATCGACAGGTCCATCCTACAAAAGTTTCAATTTGTCAACACAGACATCACTAAACCACTTTCGACATAAAATATGGGAAAAATAAATTCAAAGCACAGGCATAGGGAGAAGATGCAATTAGCAGGGTTATCATGTAATATAAACAGGTTATTCAACTCATTATTGTTAGTTTTTAAGAACTACAAAAGGCACACAGTTTGCACAATTATATATGATATATATAGCATTTATTATAAAATTAAACTCCTATCAGCTCCATAACTATACAACTTTATTCTCTTATTAGTGTGGAATAGCGTAGGCTTGTAGGGAAAAGAAAAAAAATCCAATTGCTAGCCTTTCAAATTATGTCACAAGTGTGCTGCATATCCTAGCATAAATGGTACTACAAACCAGTCTATATAAGATTTATAAATTTAAATAGTTTTTGAATAAATGTTGCACTACTCTTTCATTAAGATAAAAGAGAGGGAGGGAGAGGGTAAAGTTCAAGCAGCATAAAATAGATAAAACTATTATCAAGTTACTAATAAAAAAGTACCCCCTCCATCCTAAAATAAATTAATAATTGGTAGTTTATATAGTTAGTTATGATAAATTACTATAATATCCTTAGTAAGCATTAAATATTATGTATCATTTAATAGAATTCATTAAAAATTGTGTAAAGTAAAGGGGACATAATTGGAAAGTGAGCAATTAATGATGTCTTGAAAAAAGAACAAGTCTATTATTATGGGACAAAAAAAAAGGCAAAAAGCTTACTATTTTGGAAGAGATGGAGTATTTTATTCTCCAAAAAATTAAATTAAATAAAAAGTTATATGAATTGTTTCCAAAGCGGAAAGTGGAACCATATATTGATATAGACGAGAATAAACTCTGATGAAAACTCACAACCATATAATACATTTATGGGAAATTCTACAATTACTTTGTTTTTTTACAATGTAACTATACTTGACTATCTTATAAACATTGGATCAAAGTGTTATGATCTCATATAAAAGTAATAAGATGGTCAAAGTATAATTACTTCGTAAAAAACAAAGTAACCGTAAAATGCACCTACATTTATATACAATCACTCACACAGATATTGGCCACATAATACATATATATAAAATCACCAACATACATATTGTCATGAAAATCATGAAAGACATTATTCAGATGCATATTTTTCTTTTTTGAAAACACAAGAAAAATTGAAAGCACAGGCTAAAATAGTGTAATATAACATATATTCACTGATTTAAATACCAATCAAACAAGCTAAAACCCTACTAGCTTACAAATTTAAAATGTTACTCATCAAGCTTTAAGCTACTAGTAGAACTCAATATGCTTTAAATTAATACTCTTGAAAATATATATTTCATATTTATGAAAATAAACCTTGTAAGATTTAAAAACCATATTAATATACATTAAGATAATCATAGATGGTCACCTCTTTCCAATTTGGGATTCCACCCTCAGGAACCCAAAAAGGATGATCAAACTTGCAGCTATCTCCAAATTTACAGGTTCGAGTGAGCATATAGTGGGCACAATCCTTCTCTCCTGGTCTCTGTGGATATAAAACGAGATTGCTTCCACTCTCGAATCTAGAACGCTTGGCTAAATAGTTTGTGGAATACCAAGCTTCAGTTTGCCCAATTGTGTTATGGACACTCAAAACTGTCGGATGATAGAGCACTATATACATAATAGATAAGTGTATATTCAAAAAAAGAACATAAGAAATATATTGCTATAATATAAGTATGCTTAAAGAAAGTAATTTTTGAAAAAGAAAATACATTAACAAAATAGCATTTATAATATATTCTAGATTCAAGATCAATAAGCATATACAAGTTTCATAGATTTCACACAATTATACAATGTTCTTTATGATTCATTTTTTCCACAAAACTATTGGATTTACTACTCCTACAAGCAGCTGATTTAGATTAAGTATCAAGTCAACTGGATAGCAAAGTTTATATTTAAAATTCTTCTCTAAAGCTGAACTTTAATTTATAAAATTATTGGCCAAATTATTGTATCAAAACAGAAACATGCATTGCTATCCAATAAACTAAAAAAAAAAATTAACATGAAAAATCTACACAAATAGAGCAGTCTATCTAATCACCAATTCGTGAATTTATGAATCATGAAAAATATTGTGGGTTCACATTTAAAAGAAAAAAGTAACTAACAAACATGCAAGTTGATCCTGAACCTATATTTTGCGCCACCTTTATAACAAAATAGATAGTCTATAATATAAAAAAAGGTTTATTACCAAAAAAACCTCCTACTTTTGACTTTCTAACAAATATATCCAATGCTTTGCAAGTTATTTTACAAAGTATCTAACTTTAGAATTATGACAATTTTATCCGCATGTTATTTGACAAATAAAGTAACGTTATGAGATCCGAGAATTATTTTTTATTTTAAATTATGTATAGAGCGTGTGATATCATTTTGTGTTTAAATTTGAAAAATAAATTTAAAAGACAATCAATTTCACTTTAATTTACCATCCTACATTAATTTATTCTCTGACAGCGCAATTTTACCATGTTTTACTCTGTCAATACTTCTTCAACCATTTTCATGTCCAAAAGAATCCTATGATGGCTGAAATTTTCATCAATTTTAAAGTTTGACTAGTTATATAATAAAACTTCCTAAATGCTCATAAATTTCTTACAAAGTTAAAAGTAAAATTATTTTGGTAATCAAGCCAAAAAATTATAACTTTTAATATTTTTCCAAAAATCTGAATATGTACATCAACAACAAAGGTAATCGGATTTATATAGGCTACATAAAAATGGAGATAACTTATTCTAGACAATGAAGCATGTACACAATATTTATGAGAAAGGAACATATAAGTTCAACAATAATTGTATCATAGGTTTGATTAAACCACGATATATTAGCTGAGGTAGAATTGTACAATCACTCATGTTTCGAATCCAAATCGTGCATTCAGAGAAGGTTCACATCAACCAGGACAATTTGTTTGCATTATGCTTCACATTTTAATGCGTGCACCTATACTGCCATGCGAAAGAGCACCCTCAAGTAGGTATCTGCTAATGATAGTCACAGTTATGGGATAAAAAAAGTAAGAAAAGGGGATCAATGCTCAGGATGGAATATTTGAAAATAAAGGGATATTCACCCCTGAGAGTCCTGGCAAATCTGCTTGTTGGTTCTGAAGTAATTCCACATTGTTTTAAAAAGAAACACAAGTGCGCATGCACAAAGTAAAATATTCTTTATGCCTTTCAAGACATGACAAATTTTACAGACTTGCATTTACTAGGATTATGATTGATAAACACAAGCCTTTAAAATCAAATAGACACTGATGCCTAATACCATAATTAAAGGCCAAACAGAAAACCTTAATGTCTCTTAACATATTCAAGAATCTTACGGACACCCATAAACTGAGGCTCAATAGATCAAAAGAAAATTCATGTTTAGAAACTTAGGCATCACTGATATATTACAAAAACACTTCACAATTTTTTCAAAGCATTAAAGTTGGTGAAATATACAGCAAACCCATTGAAATCCTCAAATTACAAATTTGCCACTGTGAATCTCCTTGTACATTTTTCACATTTCACTTAAATTTGTTGCCGCATTTTGGCATGCCACAAGTAAAGCAAACAGACAAAGACATTGTGAGTCAGATTCTTTAAATTTTCTTATCATATCCAAAGCAATAGCTTAGTCAAAGAAGAGAATGAGTTGCAGCAGAGCCAAGCATGCAGCATATCATATAATTTTAAATAAGTGAGAGGGAGTGTAAAGAGAGCTGAACATAGAGCTGATAAAGCACTTTATGGTCTTAAATTTATAGAGATAAAATGTGCCCATTAGAATTAAACATCAGATAATTACCAAAGGCCAAAATTAATGACTGAATGGAAGAAAACCAAACAAAACCCTAAATTTTTAGAGAGAAAATTTTACATTTTTGATATATTAAGCTTTTAATCATGAAAAATTAGTTCAAAAAATAGCTAATTATTGTAAATTAAAGACAAAAAAATAAATTAAAAAAAAAAAGGTTACCTTCAGAAGAGCGTTTGAGAGAAGAAAGAAAGGGATCAACATCAACACCAGGAGGAGGGGTCCATGGGGCAGCAGAAGCGGAAGAAGAAGCAGCAATGGCTCTATCAGTAGAAGTAGAAGTCTTAGTGTTGGTGAGATACATGGAGGAGGAGGACGATGCGTAGTATTTCGAACGATCCGAATCCGAATAACCTCTTGAGTACCGCCGTTTCACTGCTTTCTCCTCCGATTCGTATTTCTTCTCCTTTAGGGCACGGCTTGAGGTCGATGTCGATTTATTACTTTTTCCTCTTTTGCTCGAATTATTACTACCGCTGCTCTGTAGTTTTTTTGCCATATGAAGCAAAAAACCCTATGGCCTGTATAATTTTTATTTCTTTCATTAATTTCCTTTTTTTTTTTTTTTTGAAAGTTGGAACTGTGTCAGTGTCCAGGAGGCAACCACAGCAAAAAAAAAAAAAAAAAAAAAAAAAAGTGAAGGTCCAGATTAGATTAGTCCTTTAATTTTTTTTTTTAAATCTTAATTAAGCTCTCAAACTTTACGAGTGCAAATAAATCCTTAAACACAAAAAAAAAAAAAGATTACAAATAAACTCTAAATTCTAATGGTGTCTATCTTAACTTCTTAAGAAGTTATATTAAAAGTAAAGATATAAATAAACCCTTTACTTTTTTCAAATATCTCAATTAACCCCTTAAACTAAGAAAAATGTACAAATAAAACCAATGTGACAAGCAATATTACATTAAATTTTTTTTTATTAACGCTCCTTTAATTAAATTGGCAGGTCTGGAGATAGAGCATCAATAGTATAGGATTTGCCTCCACCCAAGTGTGCTTGCATTCATTAAAGAGGTTGGGTTGCTGTTAACACCTAATTTTTGGATGCAGGCATGTAGATGCAGCTCGAAGAGCCCAATGATGAACATTCATGTTATAATAGCATGAACTGAGTGGTTAGAGTACCTAATTGATCACAAAAGTGACTTTTGAAATGTCTTGAAACTTGAAAAGCGTGTTTTGAGTTAAAACAATCTATTTTAAACCTCAACCTTGTCAACCATAGACGGTTTTCATCATAACTTTTTTACACGGTTGTTGGAACTGCTTGAAACCATACAATTTTGCATTTTAAGATGCTCTAAACATTTTTGTCTCTAATACACTTTTCCTAATTTGGCCGTTTTGGGCCTCAAAATCGTAAAAACATTTCAGAACTCGAGTTTGCCTGCCACATGTCCTGGAGTGGCGTTGAGAATGCCAAACACCACTTAGGGACTAGGATTGGAAATGTCGAAGTGGCGTTGGAAAACACTCAAACGCCATTGCAACTCTAGAACTCATCCAAACGATTTGAAATTCAAATTCTACTCGTTTTTCTACCATCTTTATCCGATTTTTGAAGTTTAAATGAGCAGAAACCACTTGATAACATTGGATTTGACCCAACAACACCCAAATACATTCAAATAAGGATTTTTATCATTCTTTTTGAAATTTAAAATCAATGCCATCATACAC
>CANYLF010666230.1:0-24987 GCA_948193215.1 Bocquillonia castaneifolia
AGAAAAAGCCTAAGCAAAAAAATACCTCCGACAACATTGTTACATAAAACTTAAGCACAAAATAACTTAATAAAATTTTAAAGTATACATTATAGATATTTAAAAAAAACCCTAACCTACAGTATCAAAGATTAAAAAAAAACTTAAAAATGAAAAAAAAACAAATAAAATAACAAAAAAGAAAGTAAAAAGAAAAAAACTAAGAAAAAATACTTCTGACGACATAAAGAACCACAATGTACACAACAATCAGCAATTCCGTTGACAAAACACAGCAGCTCCGATAACCACAACAGCTCCGTCGAACACGAAGAACAAAAACAACAAACTCGCTCGCCCTGACAATAAAACAGAGAAAATATGGATGAGAGAAAAAAATAGAGGAATAGAGTAAACAGTAGTTACAAACTATTAAAAATCAAAATGTTAGTGGATGAGAGAAAATAGGGATGAAAGGAAATGGTTGTAGCGGTTACTAAAACGAAGAAGAAAAGAGAGAAGAAAAAAAAAAGAGCGCAAAAAGGTATAGTATAAAATATAAATTTTTTATTAGGGTAAAAAAATTAAAATAGGGGTAGAAAAGTAAAAATTTTAAAAAGGCATACAAGATACTAATATTTTTTAAAGGGGAGTAAGGGGCCTAATTTCCTCTTAAAAATTTAGGTTTGATTGAGCCTGGTTCGAACCCAAGCCCACGGACCATATTGAGTGTGCACCACGGACGCTCACACACACGTGCATGAATAAAACAGGGTCAGCGCTAACACTCTTTGAAGAAAAACTTAGAGCCAACGGCAAGCCTCATACGCCGAGCCGTAATGAAATTAAATAATAATAAAATAAAATAAACCACAAAAATCTGATGATGATTGTTCGTCTCTTTGCTTTGTTAGCAATACAAAGACCGACTTTCATTCTCACTATAAATACAGAAACCTGTAACAAAGCTTTTAAAAAAAGGAAACAAAGTACTGAGTAACATTTTTGTTGCTAACGCAAATTAGCAACTGCCTTGGATCAGCACTACACAAGTTCTTGATCGATTCTATTATCAGGTATTTCTTTTTAATTAATCTTTTTTTAATCCATTTTAATTACTATTTATTTATCTATTTGTTTGTATGTATACATACGTGATGAATTAAAATTGTAATGAATTGGAAATGGACATTTGTTTTGCCGATTAGGGTTTTTCTATTCTTAATTTGTTTCATTTGATCGTTTGAATTGAATAGTAATTGGGGGTATTTGTGTATTTTCTGATATTGAGGGTGTTGTTTGTTGGATCAGTGATTGTGGCTGTGGAAGCGGAAAAGAGTGGTGAAGGTGATTCTTGTTGTTATAATCAGAGTATGAGCTTGCAATCCCGTAATGATCAAAGGGATAGGAGTAATCGATATCCAAACAATCAAAATGCAAGGCAAACATGGATCCCAAGAGGATCTAACACTACAGTTGTTGTGAATCAACCTACTTCAACCTTCAATTCCTACCCTAATGATGATCGAAATGCTACTACCCGTCCTAATCATACCTCCGTTCCCCCTAATCCTGCACATGCTGCCAACGCTAATGCCTTTAGAGGTCGTAAGAATTGGCATACTAATTACAGACGGGATAGGGGGAATGAGAGGGTAAAGAGCCAGACTCATGAGGCTAAGGAGGTTATGGACCCTAATTTGCCTCAGCTTGTGCAAGAAATTCAGGATAAGCTTGTCAAGGGAACTGTTGAGTGTATGATTTGTTATGATATGGTGCGGAGGTCTGCATCTATTTGGTCTTGCTCAAGTTGTTATTCTATTTTTCATTTGAATTGCATCAAGAAGTGGGCTCGTGCTCCTACTTCTATCGACTTGTCAGCTGAGAAGAATCAGGGTTTTAATTGGCGATGCCCAGGTTGTCAGTCTGTACAGCTCACGTCATCAGAGGAAATTTGGTATGCTTGCTTTTGTGGGAAGAGGATTGATCCACCTTCAGATTTGTATTTGACCCCGCATTCTTGTGGTGAACCATGTGGGAAGCCACTTGAGAGGGGAACTCCAGCTCCTGGTGGGAGTATGGAGGATCTTTGTCCTCATGTTTGTGTCTTACAATGCCATCCGGGCCCATGCCCTCCTTGTAAAGCATTTGCTCCGCCGCGGCTGTGTCCATGTGGTAAGAAAACAATTACAACACGATGTTCTGATCGGATGTCTGTTCTTACCTGTGGTCAACGCTGTGATAAACTTCTTGAATGTGGGCGTCATTGTTGTGAGAAGATATGTCATGTGGGTCATTGTGATCCTTGTCAGGTTCTAGTTAATGCTTGGTGTTTTTGCAAGAAAAAAATGGAGGTTGTCTTGTGTGGAGACATGGCTGTACAAGGCGAAGTGAAAGCTGAAGATGGTGCTTTCTCTTGTAACTCCACATGTGGAAAGATGTTGGCTTGCAGGAATCATTTTTGCAGTGAAACTTGCCATCCAGGTCCTTGTGGGGATTGTGATCTGATGCCAGGCAGGGTGATGGCATGCTATTGTGGAAAAACAAGTTTGCAGGTGGAACGAAAAAGCTGCTTGGACCCAATCCCAAATTGTTCAAACATATGTGGGAAATCTCTTCCATGTGGAATGCACCATTGTAAGGAGCTGTGCCATGCTGGGGATTGCCCACCTTGTCTAATTCTTGTCACACAAAAATGCCGCTGTGGATCAACCTCTCGAACTGTGGAATGCTTCAAAACAAGTGCAGAGATTGAAAAATTTACTTGTGACAAACCTTGTGGTCGAAAGAAAAACTGTGGGAGGCACCGGTGTAGTGAAAGGTGCTGCCCACTTTCCAACCCAAAGAATCTTCTCTCTGGTGATTGGGATCCACACTTTTGTCAGATGGCTTGTGGTAAGAAGCTGAGGTGCGGACAGCATTCTTGTGAATCATTGTGTCATAGTGGACATTGCCCACCTTGCCTTGAGACAATCTTCACTGATTTGAGCTGTGCTTGTGGGAGAACTTCAATTCCTCCTCCATTGCCATGCGGTACGCCTCCCCCTTCATGTCAGCTCCCGTGCTCAGTCCCTCAGCCTTGTGGTCATTCAGCTTCTCATAGCTGCCATTTTGGAGACTGCCCACCTTGTTCAGTCCCTATAGCAAAGGAGTGTGTTGGTGGACATGTGGTTCTTGGGAACATACCTTGTGGTTCAAAGGATATCAGATGCAACAAACTTTGTGGTAAGACTAGGCAGTGTGGATTGCATGCGTGTGGCAGAACTTGTCATCCACCTCCTTGCGACACTTCATGTGGAAGTGAAGCTGCTTTGAGAGCTTCTTGCAGCCAGACGTGCGGTGCTCCTAGAAGAGAGTGCAGACATACTTGCACTGCACTTTGTCATCCTTCTTCATCTTGTCCTGATGTCAGATGTGAGTTCCCTGTTACGATCTGTTGCTCTTGTGGCAGGATAACAGCATCAGTTCCTTGTGATGCTGGCGGAAGCAATGGTGGTTTTAATGCTGATAGTGTTTTTGAAGCATCCATTATTCAGAAGTTGCCTGTACCACTTCAGCCGGTGGAATCAACTGGCAAGAAAATTCCACTTGGGCAGAGGAAGCTCATGTGTGATGATGAATGTGCCAAGCTGGAGCGCAAAAGGGTACTAGCTGATGCTTTTGATATTACTCCCCCAAACTTGGAAGCTCTTCATTTTGGTGAGAATTCTGCTGTGACGGAGCTACTTGCTGACCTGTATAGGCGTGATCCAAGGTGGGTGCTTGCTGTGGAGGAGAGGTGCAAGTACTTGGTACTTGGAAAGAGCAGAGGCTCCCTAACTGCTCTTAAGATTCATGTGTTCTGCCCTATGCTGAAGGACAAGAGAGATGCAGTAAGGCTGATAGCCGAAAGGTGGAAACTTGCAATTTATTCTGCTGGTTGGGAACCAAAGCGGTTCATTGTGGTGCATGTTACTCCAAAATCCAAAGCCCCATCTCGTGTGATTGGCATTAAGAGCACTACGACTTTAACTGCGCCCCATCCACCTGTCTTTGATCCACTCGTAGACATGGATCCCAGGCTTGTCGTTTCTTTCCTAGATTTGCCAAGGGAGGCAGATATAAGTTCACTGGTTCTGAGGTTTGGTGGGGAATGCGAACTAGTTTGGCTGAATGACAAAAATGCACTTGCTGTGTTTAATGATCCTGCTCGTGCTGCAACTGCCATGAGGAGGTTGGATCATGGATCAGTATATCACGGGGCAATTGTTGGCAGTCCATCGGTGGCTTCAACTCCTACTAATCCTTGGGGAGGAGCAACAGGAAGTGCCAAAGAAGGATCAGTTGCATCTGTGAAGTCATGGAAAAAGGCTGTAGTTCCTGAACAGGGTTGGAAGGAAGATGCATGGGGTAGTGAAGAGTGGTCTCATGGATCTGTGGACATTCAGGCTTCTGCATGGAAGGGGAAAGAAGCTCCAATAGCAGCTTCAGTTAACCGCTGGAGTATCTTAGATTCAGGATCTGCTGTGAGTTCATCTGCTGCCCCTTCCAGGAGTGAGGATCTAGCAAAACGAGTAGGAAACAGTTCAAATTCGGGATTGGAATCAAATGCAAGAATTTCCGATTCAGCTGGGGAGGTGAGAGGAGTTCCAAGTGAAGCAGAGTTGTCTGAAGTGGTGGAAGATTGGGAGAAAGCTTTTGATGATGAGAATGTACAACAATAGGTTCGTAGTATGATTTTGGAATATGGCAAACCAGGAGTGTGGCATTTGGTGTGCAACTGATTTTACTCTTTATTTTTCGAACCCAATTTTCCTTTTCTTGATGGTTGTTTCAAAGGGTTGCACAGCGCCATTCAATTTGAATGTTCGACGGGTTTATTTTTACCACCTGTCTTTATTTTCCTGTCCTCTTTTTTTTTTTTTTTTTTATCCATTAAACATACTGCCCATCTTTCTTAAGCTAGCTCCCTCAATCTCTAAAAATCATGTAAACCTTCGCTGTATGGAAAAATGTTAATGGTGTAAAGTTGAACCTAGTACAGTATTAGGGTCAAACCACACTTTTGTTTTCCCCCCCTCTTTTCACAATGGACAGTCATTTTGATTGATTTCAATTTTATACTTAACTAACACTAGAATGTTCTCCATCTAGGTCTGCCAGGTACTTTGATGAATCTGCCTGCAAATTGAAATTATTTGCACGACAATATCAAATAAATCTGACCTTTTCTTTATTTTTGTTCAAAAACACCCACTTTTTTTTTTTACTTTTTTAATTATTTGACTTCTGTGCCATGCACCTCCTCTGCAAGGCCGACTCCTAATTTTGGTAGGCAATCTGGTCCATATTTTTCCTTTTAATGGTCAGGAGATCGGCATATATAGTAAAAACAATTTAAATTTCTTTGTTCCTTTTATTATATAGCTTAAGGAGAATGTAGAAATCTTCTTTGTACTTAAATCTTAAGAAAAATGACAAATATTTGATACCATATAACTACTATCCAACTTTTATGTAATCCAGCTGAAAACGAATACGAAGGCACATGCCCTTGATTCATTACTTTTATATTATTATAAGCCGAGATTTGACACACATGACATCCTCTAATCAGGATCCAAAATGAGGGTCAAAATGCATGATTTCTTTCTTCAAATCACAAAATGCTTGATTTATTTTTATTTTCTAATTTTCATTTTTCTAAAATAAATAATAGAAGTGCTTGACTAATGCAGTTGTTGCATGTGCAAATATTTTACCTAAACTTGAAGAGGGCATGTGACATGTTTGCATGTCTACATGTCCTGTGCTACATAACATATAAAAATACTGTTTTTCAAGAGCAAGCAGTCTCTAACAGTCCGGATTTCCCTCTCTTCTGCCATTAACTAAATACAAAATACTATTAAACATAACACGCAAACCAATATTAACTACCAAACCAAAGGATACATGAGACATACAGCTGCTCTGCTTTACTGCCTACAATTAGTCAGCGTTCCATTTCTTAGTTTATATCGTTTTTTTTTTTACATTTTTATTGCATTGATTTAATCACCACCATCTTCTCCTTTCCTCTGCATCTCTTGTCTGTATATTTGGTCACCTTATTATTACTCTCTTCTCACCAGATTTTCTCTTTCTTTTCTTTTTCTTAAACATCTATGAATGGATTCTCCAGGTGGTTCTTATACTTATTCTGCTGGACTTGAGGTACCTTCTATGTTATTCTTAACTACTTCTTCTTGATTGCTTCTCGTTGAAGCAATTTTCAATGTTTTTATATCTGAACACTTCCAGAAAAATTATTGGACTGAAAATATGAAATTGTTCTTTCTATGCATTAATTTTTTTGTCTGCTTCTGGTCTTTTGTGCTTGTTTCATAATGACCCTTTTTTCTGTCCTACTTGATACGGTGCAAGATATGATTGATCTTACCAATTTATGACTTTTCCATCCCATGTTTGTGTCATTCTGAAGTTTTTTGCTTGCTCTATCTACCTCAGGAATCTATTTTCAATTTGTCATTGTGTGAATATAAATTGACAACAGCTAATGTTTTAATACTTCCTTGCTCTATGCATCAATTCAACAAAAGCAGTTCTGTATTTCTGACATGGTAATAATGATCAGAAGGAAACATGGAGGCACACTCTCATTCTGTCATTCCAAAGCCTTGGAGTGGTTTATGGGCGCTTAAGCACTGCTCCTTTATACGTCTTTGGAACAATTCCAATCGAAGATTTCCCATCAGACGAAACTGCATATGAATACTTCTCCTTTATTTTCTGGACTCTGACCACCATTTCTTTGCTCAAGTATGCATTCATAGTACTCAGAGCCAGTGATAATGGGGAGGGTAATGATCCTTGATTACTGTTAAATGATTCGTTGAATTTTATATTAATATAATAAGAATACAGAATAAAACCTCATCTACTTCAGTGACTTCTTTCAGGTGGTACTTTTGCATTGTACTCATTATTATGCAGACATGCTAAAGTGGGTCTGCTTCCAGATGATAGAAGCACAAATGAGGTTATGCACCATAAAGGAGGTAGTCCTCAAAGAGTTAAATGTGAATCAAGGGCTCGAAGGGCAATCGAAAAGCGTAAAAGCAGTCATTATTTAATTCTCTTCTTAGCATTGTTTGGTGCTTGTATGATAATTGGGGATGCAGTAATAACCCCGTCTATTTCTGGTGCGTCATTCTTGATGACAATCTTCTTTTCTTTCTTTGGCTTCGATAATTTGTTTAACATTTTGATTCATCATCTCTGTTCATATATACTGATATAATTATGTGTATGCCTTTGCCAGTATTATCAGCTTCATCAGGTCTTCAACGATGGCTGTCAACTATTAAATGTATGATTGGATAGATAAGGGTTATGGATGCTGCTTTCTTAAATTGTATAACAGTATTTAACAAATCACTTCATGATTTAATGATTTGTATTCCACCATTCCTCCAGATTCCTCTTCAAAAGAGAGACAACGCTACATTTCAGATGCTTTGGAAAATTGTAAGATCCTTAAAATGATAGTAGATATTTTCTAGTCCGAATATCATGCATACAGCACTTCTAAGTGTTTTTTCTCCGTTCTGTCTGTCTGTTTAATTATGATACTTTGATGATTTCTAGTTTTCATAGTCCATACATATTTGTGGAATCTGTACTGATCTGAATTCACTTTGACCTTTGTATTGTAATGCTTGTTTTCTGATATGACTTGATTAAACACTCAAACTACATGTTGGTTACATGCCTATGATTCCCTGGTGGTGGAAAAACGTTTGTTGATGACATAGTCAAAGCAAGGGCTTTGCCTTTGAGTCCATTTAAAGTGGCCAAGTCCTACTTTTGTCCCAGTTATGTTGATGTTGCAATCAACCTTCAGTTTCTTTCCTCTCATACTAAGTACTTTTCTTGCACTACCTGTCTACCGTCCTTGAATATCTCTAATAATTATCTTAGAATTTGAAATGTCCATATGTAGTAAGGTCTCTATTTTTTTTTCTTGTCATCAGTATCCTTTGAAAATCTAGCACAAACCGTTGTGGGATCTAACATTGCAAATAAGGGGCTAGATTTCTTTGATGATGAATTTTATTAAGCCACATTTTAATTGTGTTCTTGGTATTATTTATTGCCAGGTTTATGCATAACATTTCATTTCTTTTCTCTGTTAACACAGATGTACCAGTTCCTTTTGCATGTATTATTTTGGTATGCCTTTTTGCACTGCAGCGATATGGTACTCGTAAAGTTGGGAGTATATTTGCCCCAGTTGTCACTCTATGGCTCTTGTTTATTGGTGGAGTGGGGATACATAACATAGTCCATTTGAACCCCAAAATAATTGGTGCAATTTCCCCAGTGTATATGTATAAATTTGTGAGGAGCATCAACAAAAGGAGTTGGAGGTCCCTTGGTAGCCTCCTGCTTTGTGTCGGAGGTCTGTTAGCATGAGTTGAAGTCTTGTTGTGTTCCCAATTCACCATGAAGAAATTTCATTTTTTTAAATATTCATTTTATTTTTTTCCCCACAGGATCAGAGGCAATGTTTGCAGATCTTGGTCATTTCTCAAAGAAATCGATCCAGGTAAATAAATTGTTACCGTTTGTTGTTTCCATGTATGGTATGAAATATTTTGAATCTTGATAGACCTATCTATGGCGTCTTCGCTGCAGATAACATTTACCTGCTTGATTTATCCATTTCTAGTTCTATGCTATGCTGGTCAAGCTGCATATATCTCTAAAAATGTGAACTCTGCAGAGTTATATTTCAACCATCTGAGTAAATCTGTACCTGGTAAGTTCTTTGGTTGCTCTGTGTTCAAATGATGGCTGCTTTAATTTCCTTCCGTTTTGATTCCTGACCTGTGAAGATATTGCAAATAATACAGGACATCTTGGTCACATCTTCATAGTCTTGTCTCTGCTCACATCAGTTATTGGAAGCCAAGCAACAATAACAGCAAGTTTCTCCATTATAAAACAGTGCCTGGCACTTGGTTGTTTCCCTAGAGTAAAAGTTATACATACATCAGATCACTGCCACGGGCAGGTTTACATTCCAGATGTCAACTGGATATTGATGGTCCTCTGTCTCACTGTCACTGTTGGTTTCCGTGACGTACAAAGAATTGCTAGTGCTGCAGGTATTTTTACCATTAACATTCCGTTCCTTTCCTTTTCCTTAAAGAAAAAAAAATCAATATTCTATTGTTCATTCTTTTCTTTCTCATTTATATAAGAATAATCTTTGATTAATATCAAGTATATGTACCGGTTAAATGTCCTACAGGTTTGGCAATTGTTTCTGGAATGATAGTTACTACCTGTCTGATGTCTCTTGTGATTGCTTTGTTTTGGGGGAAGCCTTTGTACATTTCAGGATGTTTCCTATTATTTTTCGGTTTCGTTGAGGCCGTGTATTTATCAGCATGTCTGATGAGTTTTCACAAAGGAGGATGGTATTTAGTTGTCCTTTCAACATTTACATTCACAATCATGCTCGCTTGGCACTACGGAATTAAGAAAAAATATGAATTTGATTTACAAAACAAAGTTCCCACAGAATGGCTTACTGAATTCTGCCCAGGCCTTGGAGTTTCCAGAGTTCCTGGAATTGGTTTAATCTATACTGATATCGTGTCAGGAATCCCAGCTTTCTTCTCACATTTTATTACCAACCTTCCTGCATTTCATCAAGTGCTGATATTTGTGTCTTTCAAGTCCCTACCAGTGCCTCACATACCACCTACGGAGAGGTATCTTGTCGGTCGAATTGGATCCAAGGAGTACAAAATATACAGATGCATAGTAAGATACGGATACTGTGATTCTGTCAGGGACACAGATAACTTCGAGGAACAGATTTTTCGTTGTATTGGGGAATTCATTTCGTTAGAAGAAAATGACTGCGAGTCCTTGAACTCCCCAGAAGGAAGAACGATGGTTGTGGGGAAGCCATCACCAGAAGGAAATGCTCTGATTCCAATGCAAGATATCGGCTCAACTTCAGCGACTGCAAACATAAATGCGCAGACTCATGCCAGTTCCGGTGGCGACCCTGTTTGCAGAAAAAAGGTGCGGTTTATGCTGCCAATGGGAGGTCCTAAACTTATGGGAACTGTGAGGGAGGAATTACAAGAACTGATCAATGCAAGAGAGAGTGGTACTGCATACTTCTTGGGTCACTCGCACTTAGCAATGCGTAAGGGCTCCAACTTTATGAAGAAATTGTTAATAATGAGTTATGTTTTTCTTGATAAAAATTGTAGACCGCCTCCTGTGGCCCTCAACATTCCTCATGCTGCTCTTGTGGAAGTTGGCATGGTCTATACTCTATAACCTGGCTACTTGTTACAGTTTCTGGAGAAGGAAAATGAACATAAAACATAAGGATACTTGAGTGCTGCAAACTTTTGATACTCACATCTGCCTATATATATATCTCTGTTGTAGCTTCAAAGTGTGTTGGGGATTCTTTCTCCTTAATCATATATATTCTCCATCTGGAAATTTGCTCCAATCATATATATTGTACCACATTAAAATGTGTGTCTAATTAAAATGTTTATAATCTTATTACATGAAGTGTGAAATACATGTAAACAAAGTCCCCCTAATTAAAGTATGAATTAAGAACATAATGTAAAAAGTATCGCTATAGTAGTGCGTTTTCAAAATAAAATTTATGCCCTACAAAATATTTTGTCTATTGTTTATTATTTTAATCGAACTAATAAATGATGAACAAATATTTACAATAGAGTGGTCACCCTCTCTGGATTAGATTTAGGGGCATCAAATGATTTCATATTTCCTCTTCTTTTTAAATACGTCACTTGTCACTACACTCAATTTTAATTTTTAAGTTTCCTCACCAACTTATATCTCATCAGAAGCAGGTTTCTAACTTCTATTATCTTCGGTTAAAAAAAAAATAAGAAAATAAGAATACAAGATGAAAAAAAATATATGATTTTTTCCCTTAATATTAAAGAAAAGAGAGAAGGCTCTTAACGAATATAATTCCGCTATAAAGAAATAAGGGAAAAGTCCATGAAAAGTAAATAGTTGAATATGAACTTTGGACAGACTTTTGTACCCTTCTCTACAATTTGACAATCATATTTAATTTGTATCATCCAACGAAGTTTATAGCATTGTAGAGTTCCACAGATCTTCTGTTCTGTCGATAATAGAACGAAATTAGATGTTTATGCATAACTCGGATTGGAGGTAATTTTTTAAGAAATTACCTAGTCCTTTAGAATTGTTAATATTCCACATTTATTTTATGTGCAATTAGATAAAGTGGAATGAAAAAACTCCAAAAGTCGGTATGGAATTAGAAAACTTCTAAATGGGTGAAGAATAAGAGAGAGAGAGAGGAGGCGGCCACCCACCCTGAAGCTGCTGAGTGCTTGTTAATTATAATTATTTTCTACTTATGAGGGAGAAAAAATGTTTGTATTTCAATACAAATTTTCTTTTTAAGAATTGAATTTGATATGTAAAAAGTGAAAAAAAAAAAGAAAAGAGAGAGAGAGCCAGAGGTGGGCATACACACGTACAGTAGATATTGTTGAAGAAGTGTCAATTTGCTGAGGCAATAAACAGTTGAAGTCATTCATTCCTCAATAGTAAATAATGAAAAAATTCTATTATACAGAAAACAAAAAAGAATACTCATTGCACAAAAACAGTAACGAATTTGGATTTTCTGATATGTAAAAGAATGAGCAGTACAAAAGGGCAAATTAACTAATAAAAAAAAGACAAAAGAAACACTGCCTAGCTACACATAGATAAAAATGTACTAACAAAGCTCCCCACTATTCGAGAAACTCCCCATGAAATGTAACTTTCATTGACTGTAAAAAGACACAAAATTAAATTAAAAGAAACAAATAATAAAAAAAAAAGGGCAACCCTTCAATGAGGATATCTCTGACTGACTGATAATACCATTTATATTTTGCATGCATGGGTCAATCCAAAAAAAATGGGAGCAGGTACTTCTCCTTTGTGCCACCACACAAATTGGAAACACTGCTTTTTACTTACATATGAGCAAATATGGTAAAACTATGTGTACATAAACTGCTATATATATACTCTGTAGTAGCTAGTAAAGTTATATATTGTACTGCTCATTTAGTGGTGGAAATGGAGAAGAAGGAGAAACAAGTAGAAGAAGAAACAGAGACTCTTAAGAAAAGAATCTCAACCCATCCTTTGTATGGTCTCTTAATTCAGACCCACATGGATTGTTTAAAGGTTTCTCTCTCATTCTTCTCTCAAATATCTTAATTTGCTCATTTTTCTTTTTTCTTTTTTAACTTTTGGAGGATGGTGAGTATCCAACCGAGATTTCACTCCATGAATACTATTAGGCCATCTTCGTTGAATATTCTTACTATGCACAATTTTTAGTGTGGTTTTTCTTTTTAACAATGTAATGAATAGTACATCATCTATTAGTTGGTGGTGTTTTTTTCAATGTTGTAAAACCCAACCCAACTCGGACAGTTCAACCGGAAAAATCGAAATTGTCCTTTTAATCGGATTGGGTGACTTTAAAAATTTAGTTTTTAATTGACCCATTAAAAACCCAGCCAAAACTTATAAATCTAACTGAAAACTTGTAAAACCCAGTTAAAAACCCATAAAATACAGTCTGAATTTATTAAATTTAATGGGTTTGATTTTTTTAATTTTTACTTATTTATTAAATCTAATACCTATTTTTTATTTTAAGATATTTCAACATTTGTTGGAACTATCGATTCAAAATTGAATTTTAAAATTTTAATCATTTTTCAAATTAAATTTGAGATATTATTTTATTTTATTTGTATTATTTTATTTTTTTCATTTATTTTTAAATATGTTGATATTAGTATTTTATTTAAATCATTGATTTAACATTAACCTTTGATATTTAATTTTTTTTATATTTTATTTGATACATGATGTTATTTTCATTATATTTTATCATATTTATTAAATATTTTTTTTATAAAAATGTATAAAAATAGCAAATATATATAATTTTTTTAACTCATATTTAACCTCTATATTTACCAATTTGATCACCTGATCGGGTTTGATAAGGTTTTTTCTTTTTTAAAAAAGTTTCAACTTCTACAAAGTTAATAGTTAGGTCTTTATTTTAAGCAATTGAGTTGGGGGTTTTTTTTTTCTCTTTCTAATTTGGCCTATTTGTACATGTGTGTGTTTGTGTCAATGCTCCAACTTAATAAAAAAAACCCTTAAAAACTATGATTTAACCTTTAAGATCCCATATACATATATATACACACATGGCAATTAAGATGCAGTTCTTACATAAGCTCTAGTCAAGCTCTGATCGTTAAAGATTTATAGAAAACATAAAGAAAATCAAAGAGTGGTATCAAAAATGAACGATACATTTATGCATATTTCAATGAATTAACCTAGCTATTTCTTTTCCCCAGATAGGTAGCATTAGTAATGCAGACCAAAGCCATAACATGAAGAAGAAGCTACCTGGTGAAGTGCCCATTTCAAGCTCCTTAAGTCAGCCAGAGTTGGATCATTTCATGGTAAATTTTAAACTGCACTTTTTTTAGTCGAAGAGGGTGATTCAAATCTGTATTTTTAGATTGATTACAATATCTCTATTACTAGATTGTGCCTCATAAACTTAAAATACACTTTTAAAGCAAAATATATGGAGAGGTATATAGAGACTAAGTGGCTAGCTAGGGTTTTCTGAATATTTTGGTGATGTTCTAGAAATGGTGCCTTGTAGTAAGTGAGATTCTCATATAGCCCCTCAATTGTTTGTTTGTTTTTCTTTCTTTGGCCACAAAAAATTGAGGATAAAGAAACAGGAAAGAAAAAGGGTAATGCAATGTAGATAAACATAGCTCAACATGGTATGATATGACCATTTTACTTTAATCAGGTGTCCATTGGATGAAGTAAAAAAGAAGAACCAAAAAAAGAGAGAGATTTTGTTGAAAATGACAAGACAAATTTAAAGGGTTTATTTCGTTCTGCATTAGATATATGTTAACTGTTCCAAATTAATCAGTACACAATAGTTCAGTTCAGGGTATCTTCCATTACACATTGTTTTACTTTCTTATTACAAGAATCCAGCTGAATTTGTACATAAGTTCGAAATATATTTGAAACCTCAGCATAATTAAGCTCGTTTAAATTAACAATGTCCAATGTCATTGAATTGACTTCAAGCCTGCTGATCAAATCAAATTAAGTAAAAAAAATTGAAGTTTTTAATGTTCAAAATGATTTATTTTTAAATCTATAAATATTAAGTTTAAGTAATGATTTATATATCTGACAACATGAATGTTTTTCCCCATATTTAGTTAATTTTAATAAAAAGATTTTTGCTATAAAGAAAAAGATTTCAGATATATTTAAAATAGATCATAAAGTCCAAGAATCAATATAAAACACTTCTAAAATTATGATATATTTGAAATTTGGGATATATAAAATTATCCTTAATAATTATGATTCAATTCATTACTTTTAAACTCTTAAATTTATTAAATATTTTGTTTATAAAAGAATACTTATAATATAGCAAGTGTAAAACTATAAAAAATTATAAAAATAATTTTATGAATAAAAATATTTGTTTTGGTTATATATATTTGATATATTTCATTCGACATTTGACTTGTTGATTAAAAGATTATTTAAAACTAAAAACTTAACAAAGTGTCACATATTAAACTGATTTTTAAAAATATTTTATTTTAAATATTATTAAAATTTTAAATTTAACTTGGTATAATTATCCACTAAAATGAATTAAAATTATTCGTAAAGTTAATTTTTTTATAATTTTTTTCTTCACATCTCATTTTTTGTTTTTTATAATTTTTTTCTCCACATCTCATTCCTTTCGAGAAGAGTGCAAGTAGAGGATTGAAATATGTATAATCTATTGATGGTTCAAAGTGTTTGCATGCGTAAATAGACAGAGAAAATATATACAAAGGTATTTGAAGAAACTAATTATGTGTGAAAGTATGTGCACAGGAAGCATATTGCTTAGCATTAACCAAATTAAAAGAAGCATTAGAGGAACCGCAGCATGAAACAGTTGCTTTCATTAACAGCATGCATCTTCAACTTAGGGATCTCATATCAAATGATCCTCAAACTTCTGATCCATCCACAACTTCCTCAGGTGACTACACTTAAACATTTCTAATGTTTCTACTAATTCATATTGCCTATCAGCTGCTTAATTGTGTTCCAAATTGTTATTTCAAGGGATAGTATTCAATTCAAATATGGCCTGAATTTTACTATAATTTTTCAAATATAATCTTACCTTTAAATCTTTTCAGTTTAGGCTTAATATTTTTGTACATTTAATGGCAAATATAGTTAGAAGTGTGCTTCATCTGACATGACATGTTTAAGTTTAAATGTTATCATTTGACATGACATGTTTAAGTTTAAGTGTTATTTTCTCTCATATTTAGTAAGATACGTTATATCGATCGATTTGAAATTAAATATATCTCAAAATTTTATATTTTTTTCTAATATATCCTAAACTTAACATTTAGTTTTAAATATATAGTCAATTTTATTTGACTTATCTTATCAATTGGAAGTGAAAATAAGAGGTAAAATTTACATGTCAGATGAAACACATGTCTAAATGTAAAGTATGAGATCCAAATTAGAAGGATTTAAAGGTCAAGTTATACTTGAAAAAAAATACAGATACCTAAATTTTAAGTTATATTTGAATATAATATTTATTTTAATCATTTTATTTATAAACTTTCAAGTTGATAACAAACATTATGAGTTCAACTATTAGGACAAGTCATGTAAGGAAGGAAAATTATGTTGTTTTATGTACTACACATAATCAAAAATGGACTAAATATATTTCCCACATAAGCACTAGCAAAGACATGTACTTACAATAGAAAATTAACAACAACTCATCTAAAACAAATTTTGAAATTAATGAGGTGAAATACTAATGATTTCCATTTGGAAATTGTTTTGCAGGGGAAAGAGATAACTAATTAAAGATGGATAGCAGAATGACCCAAGATGCAAAGTTCTTACTAGAAAGTGTTTACTTTCGTTTTTATTTATATCCTTTTGAGCTTCGTGAGTCTATATTGCCCCTAATTATGACTAAATATATGTTAATCATGGCGTAGCCATATTTAAAACTAATGTATTGATTTGTGCATGCAAGAAGAAGAAGAAACTAGTCACTTTAAGTATACTTATTACGGTCTAATTTACCATCTAAATCACATGCATATATATGATATTTCTTCGAGTACGAAAATTTGAGGGATAAAATAGTCTGTGATTGCATTGGTTGTTGTTCTATATGATTCTTATTCCGATTTGGAAATTTAATTAAAAATGTTGGTGTTTCACTTTTTTTTGCTTTCAAACTTATTATCGACTGTTACCAGAATGACCTACCAAGAACATTGGTTTGTGCGACGATAAATTTGGATTAATCGCCTTTTATGTGAATGAATTAATAAAAAAGGAATCGAGCCACTCACATGCATGATAAACATACCAAGACTTTGTTTGATTTAATTCTCATTGAAGAATCAAATTTATTTATAAATAAATTTCAGATAGAATTCATTTGTTAATAAATTCTTGTATTTGACATATTAAATTAAAAATATGGAACACAAAGTTATTTTTATCATAATAAAAATTTCATTCCTTACAAATTCCATCAAATTAGAAAAAAATTGATTTAATCATAACAAATTCTGCCATTTTAAAATTAAAATTTTAAATGAATTTGATTTAGAATAAACACAAAATTTAAAAAGACGGCTATATTTCCAGAGCACCATAAGAGCATAATTTCATTAATTATCAATATTGCCCCTCTTTTTTTTTCCCTTCTCTTCTTCCCTTTTCCAGCCATTACCTACCTGCCCATCTACTACCAGAAAAAGATACATCAGATATACCAATTATTCACAATAGCCTCTTTTCTATATATAAAAAGGAATTATGATAGAGATCAAAGAAATATTTGAACTTAAATTTTTAGTATGGTTTTTGCCAAATTAAATTGTGCAATCAATAATTGAGCGTATAAAAATACTCATCATCCTTAAATCTCTTAAACCAAGAACACTGTGAGGGTCATATAGATAGGATTGCCCATTATAGCCTTTGCCACCATTTAAAGCCTTCTAACTGAGAAGGATTCAATTCCATGAGAGTTTAGTATCTATTTTTAGTGCAAAGATACATATGATAAATAACATAGGTTTGCATCTGATTAATGGTATTTAATTCAATTAGCATTGTGATAATTTTGTTGTTTGTCAATTTTTCTCTATATTATATTGGTATTTGTTATTGAGAAATGAGTTCTTATTTTTCAAACAATTGGAACTCAACAATAATGTTACGATGGAGTTCTTTATTATAGAGTACTTCCAGTGCCTAATAAGTTGAGTGCAACTATTCCATTTTTTGTGATATTATTGATATGGTAATTTGTTGTTTCTAAAATGTCATTAGCCATTGGGATGTTTTTCAAGTTAATTGTACTTTCTGATTTTGGTTCTTGACTCTCGTCATTGTGTATAACATTTTTTACTAAAATTGTAAAAATATGCATGATATTTAGTGCGTTTTACATTTTTATCAAATTTTTTCAATTTTAATAATTGTATGCATGAACTTTTTTAATTTTACAATTGTGTGCACCGACGTATTTTCCGTCAGAATTCTGATGACATGTACAACCTCATATGGTTAAAACGGAGTCGTTTTGATGGTCAAAACGGTGTCGTTTTGATGTGACAATTGATGAAAAACACGTCGGTACATACAATTACAAAATTAAAAAAATTCATGCATACAATTGCAAAAATTAAAATGTTTTGATAAAAATACAAAGAGCTAAAGGTCATGCATATTTTTATAATTAGGTCTTTTTTATTTTATCAATTTTGTTTCAAATGGCTTTTTCATTGTTTGATAACATCGAATTAATTAATTGATAGTCTAAAAAATAAAAAAAAAGTTCATGTGATTTTTGTGAAGCAATATTTTATTGTTGTTATGGAGGTAATGACCGCAGATAAGAGTAGGGAAAAAACATAATATGATGTAAGGGTAATATCAATACTTAACAAAGTTGTGATCTGGCCTTAATAAATGGAGCTCTCGAAATAGCATCACCAAATTTAAAATTGTAAATGAATTTGAAATTCATTGATACCAAACACGAGGGTTTAAAAGAGGATTTTAAGAGTTTATAGATTGAATAGAGAATTAGCTAAAAGTGCAGGGGCTTAACGGTACCTTTTTGCCCATTAAATTTTAAAAGGAGTCTATGCTTATAAAGAAACGCCTAATCCAGGTCAGATTTTATATTCATAATCCAAAATTCCAAATTCCACATGGTTTGGTCCCTCCGAATCCGCACTCTTTCGCTTCAAAGATTCAATTGAATTAAAAAAATATATCCTACAAATCTACCTGCTTTGCTGCTTGCTGCCTGCCTATCTTATAATTGTACAGTAAGTTTGAAAATTGACAAGTAATCAACTTGATCAAAAAAATCCATGGCTTCTCTGAGTTTGACCCAGATCAAAGGCAGCGACTCAGTTGCCACTGAGTTTGGTTCTGCCTTCAAAACTCGGTTCCCAACGACTTATCGTGCCAAAAACAGAGTTGGATCGTTGAGAGTCGTGGCTGAGAGTAAAGGAGAACCCGATTTGAGCGTCACTGTAAATGGGTTGAAAATGCCTAACCCATTTGTAATTGGGTCCGGACCACCTGGCACCAACTATACTGTCATGAAACGAGCCTTTGATGAAGGCTGGGGCGCCGTAATCGCTAAAACTGTACGTGACCTCATCAATTCATTTCATTTTCTTGTATAATTTTGTTGATCAGTTCTTCGATTATTGATGCTTGGATAATGGTAAAAGCACGTGACTGGCATGTGGACTTTTTTGTTGTTGCTTGTTTTAACTTTAAACGTATCTCAGTGGAAGTTAATTGATTGTTAAGTGATGTTGATGGTTATTCGAAAAGTCTTTGTTGTTTCTGCTGATTGAGTGTTAAACGCAACTATGGATTCATCTTTAATAATAGTTGTTAGGAAAGTTCTTCACAAGTTAGTAGAAAGTTGATTATTTTTTCTGTTCAATTTGGATCAGGATCTTAATTCATCAATTTTACCTTTGCTATGCAAATGCTAAATTTTTCAACAAAAATAAACATGCATAGGAGAAAAGGCGGAAAAAAAAAAATTGTAGTCTATGGTGACTTTGTTTTTAACAAATTAAACTTTACTTTGTAAACAATCACCATTGGATCACTTAATACACTTTAATCCAATGGTAATTAAGACAGTAAATAAAAAACAAGTCACCATAGAATCCACTTAAGGATGCATGCCATAAGAAAAACTTCATTCTAAATACAACAATATTATTTTTCTTTAAAATTAAATTTTAACTGAAATAAGAAAATTTTATTTATGAAAATAAGTATGATCATTAGTTTTTTACCATTCAAAAATATTGTGGAAGAACAGTAGAGTGGTAATAAAAGGATGTCAAGTTTACAGATAATACAAATTTAAAGCAAAAAGAAAAAGTCTGCATGATGAAATTTTAGAAGAGCAATGAATGCATTGGTAATTTAGTAGGGCCAAGAAGAAGCTCTCAAGTTGGGGAAAATTCAAATGAGCCTCAGTGTGAATTTGCTTCTTGGCACGTTTGGTTCAACAAGTACTCTAGAAATTTTGATCGTGCTGTTTAGTTTTTCATTTTCAAATAACATTATTTAGAAAGTTGAAATTAATACTTTTTTTTTCTTCGCCAATTTTCTAGGTTTCACTAGATGCAGAAAAAGTTATCAATGTAACTCCCAGATACGCACGGCTAAGAGCCGGTGTTAATGGCTCAGCTAAAGGGCAGATAATTGGGTGGGAGAATATAGAACTCATAAGTGATCGGCCTCTTGAAACCATGTTGAAAGAATTTAAACAATTGAAAGAAGAATACCCAGATCGGATTCTCGTTGCTTCTATCATGGAAGAATATGACAAAGCTGCTTGGGAGGAACTTATTGATCGAGTAGAGCAAACTGGAATTGTGAGCTACAGCCATCACCTGATTCTTTATTTTCATGGCATTCTTTAAATTATATACTCTATGTAACCTAAAATTTCCTGAAATACTTTCTAGGATGCCATTGAAGTCAATTTCTCATGTCCTCATGGTATGCCTGAACGTAAAATGGGTGCTGCAGTTGGGCAAGACTGTGGACTTTTGGAAGAGGTTTGTGGATGGGTAAATGCAAAAGCTACTGTTCCAGTATGGGCAAAGATGACTCCCAACATCACAGACATAACAGAGGTCATTTCCTTCCTTTTTTCTTTTAATTGCTAGTTCCATGTTTTAGACTTGATTTCAAAATATTTAATGTGATAGCATCTATAGTTTCCAAGCTATTGTTGCACATTTGAAATGTATAAGCTAGTTTCTCAAACTCCTTTTGTCTTCTGCAAGCTCCAAGACAAGTTCAGATTGCTCCTATAGATGTAACATAGCAGTCACATATATTTGTTGTATTTTCATAATAAATTTAACTTAAAACCTTATGACTGTTACTGAATAAACCTAAAATTTTGTCTTTGTGCCAGTTTTCCTAGGCCTTTAGGAAGCTGATTTTTTTTTTTTAAAATTCCATTCTTAGCTATTCTAAATATATATGTGCCAGATTCTGTATAACAAAAGGAAATGAACTTTTTAATCCTTGAAGAGGATGATGTTACTTATCTGTACTAAAAGCTACTCATTCAGGGTCAAGCGAGACCTATACTGAATGCAGGGCTTGGAGCTAACTATTGCAATTTGTTAATTCCATGTCTGAATTAATGAATGAAGTTGCATGTTGTTTATCCAATATTGTGTAGATTGAATTTGTTCACATAAGTGACTCAATTTTCTTTGCTGTATAGCCAGCTAGAGTGGCACTCAAATCAGGATGTGAAGGGGTATCTGCCATTAACACAATCATGAGTGTAATGGGAATCAATCTGAAAACCTTGCGGCCAGAGCCTTGTGTTGAGGGGTTTGCCATTTTTAAAAACAATCACAGTTTCATGTTAACTATTACCCTGTCATAGAAATTTACGTGCATTAATTTTATTTTCAGATACTCAACACCTGGAGGTTATTCTTCTAAAGCAGTCCACCCTATTGCACTTGGGAAAGTAATGAGTATTGCAAAAATGATGAAATCAGAATTTAACATTGATGAGTATTCACTTTCTGGTATCGGAGGTGTTGAAACAGGCAATGATGCTGCTGAGTTTATTCTTCTTGGAGCAAATACGGTTCAGGTATGCCTTGATGAATGTTTGTTCAGCCTTTTTACGCCATGCTGTGAAGTTTACTTTCTTTTGTTTGTGCGTGTCTGATGCATGTTGGTTGCCATTCATTTTTGCTTAATTAAGTTCTTGAACTTTGAACGCTGAAGGCACTAATAGATTCTGCTGTATTGGTATTACATTTATAGTTTTGTTGTACTTCTCAATTTAGATCAGTGCTTTTTTGAAATTACCCTACTTAACAGGATCATGGTTCAATTTCTTCACTATATTTTTACCTGAAAACCAATAAATCCCTTTCATGACTTATTTTGGTGTCAATTTAATTGGCTTTGCATGATACCTTCTTGCTTGTGGTCTTTTGAAGGTAATTTCTGTTATTCTTGTAAAACAGTGTTTTTTTCTCCACTGATAAATGCTTGGAATAATGACCCCTGACAACTCTCTTTTTTGAGGATAAATAACAGCACAGCAAGTCATATAAAGTATGAATTAGAATACCAATGTTCTTCTGATATAAATGAACAATGAAAATTATGCATGTCCTGGTTTCTGCGTTTTTGAGAAATGTGATTGATAATGTTTATAAGAAGATATATGCCTAACCTAACATCAAGTTGGAATAGAGAAGAGTTGCAGATGTATTTTTATTTACGACAGCTACATATGTGTGTGTGTCCAGGATCAATATATTGACATTACTGATATCCGTTCGTTTTATTCCATTTTCCAATGTCTTGTATTACTTCCAAGAATGTTTAACTTTTACCTCTTTCACAACCTGGATATAATTCATGCCTGATATTTTCTGATTTGGCACTGGTTCACATTTCACAATTTTTCACGCATCATTTGAAACTTGTTATTTCCCCAATCTTATAAAACCTAACCTTTTCTAAGGAATAGGCAAACTGAACACAAAAAGATAAAGAGATATAGCAGCCTTTATTAAGGATATAAAATCATGTAAATGTTTGGAATGGCAATTGTTTCCATTTCCCAATATAGAAACTTGCTATTATATAGGATAAGGATTCAGGATAATAATGAATATTTTCTAAACATTACAAAATATGAGTTTTGTTTATTTAGAATTGTTGGTTGAATGGGTAATGCTTAAACCAAAAGAAACTTCAAGTCTGATGATTGTTGGCTTTTAAGCGGTCATACTTTGATCAGGATACAAAGATTCATGTGACGGAGCTAAAAAGCTGACCTGGTGTATAAAATGCTCCCCAGTTATTTTGGGTGAGGGAGAGGATGGTGCAATTGCTCGCGATGCAGCCCTCCGTTGCATTTTGCAAAGAGGCTGTTTTCATGTTTTGAACCCAAGAACTGCAGGTCCCTAAACAAGCAACATAAGTAATTAAATTCCATGTCCCATGAATAAGGCATTAGGGTAACATAAGTTGACATTGCAAAAAGTAATTAAATTCCTTATCCCATGAAAGAGGCAAGCCTTGACACAACTGGTTACCATGCTTCTATATGGAACTGTACAAAAGAGAGAATTTGTTGAATTATTTTAGTTGTGAAGTTAACTTCTTCTGCAAGGAAGTTTTTAATTTTCAAGTGACCGGCATGTTTTTAAAATTTTAGTCCATGGCAATAGAATTTCTTGACATCTCAAGTTGTCACCAATCTGTGCAGACATTTAACATTGTTCATTTTGCAATTGTAGGTCTGCACTGGGGTTATGATGCATGGATATGGCCTAGTGAAGCAGCTCTGCGATGAAGTGAAGGATTTCATGAAAATGCATAACTTCTCTTCAATTGAAGACTTCAGAGGGTATGCAAGTTATTAGAAAGATCCAAGTGACTGTTGTGCACAACATTAGAAGTTACAAGGGCTTCTTGATCAAACTTTGTTTTTTATTTTTTACTTTTTTCCAGGGTATCTCTTGACTATTTTACAACGCACACGGACTTGGTTAGACGACAGAAGGAAGCAATTCAACAGAGGAAAGCGGTGAAAAAAGGTCTGCAGTCGGATAAAGACTGGACGGGAGATGGTTTTGTAAAGGAGACTGAAAGCATGGTTTCTAACTAAATTGCCGAAGTACGTATGATTGAAGTAATCAAGTTGCATATTTACCTCATGAAATGTTCTGTTGATATTTGAAACAGAGACGTTACAGGATTAAAGTTGCTGTTATAATAAGTGTTTTTATCCTTTCAGTTGATTTATAGAGAAATCTTAAATCTTTCTATACAGTCTTTTATAAACCTTAAAGTGGGATGCATGTCAGTGCAGTTCACACATGTCAAATGCATGTCCTTGACTTTTGGTCTCCCTGTAAAATAAGACTTCCTTCTATCCAAGTTTTCTGTTCCTTCCAAAATGATCTGTCAAGTGTGTGCTGGGAAAAAAAACCTATTTTCAACATTTCTGATATAATTTGCAAATATTGTTGTTCTTCTGGAAAATTATAAATAAATATATGATCTTCATATATATATATATTTGGAATTTATGTCGGTCTAATCTTCTAAACACACACACACACATATATATGAAGTAATGAGAAAGAGAAACCCTAAAATTGAGGTTAAAATTATTGAATCCCTAACATGAAAAGTCCAAAAAGATTAATTAGAAAAAAGAAACAAATCAATCTCATTTTATCATGCTGAAGTATAAATCCATATCAAAAGGCATTCAGAAAATTTAGATACTAAAGTAGAGGGAAAAAAAAGAAAGAATAAATCAATAAACAAAATTAATACCAGTATTACTTTGTAGATGAACCGATTTTTAATTAACAAAACGGAAGCTCAAATGCATCTCTCTTTTATATGTGCTCTTCTTGTGTCAATCAACATAAACACATATATAGATGAATAATAAGCTGTGCATATATTTATTAGTACAAATCAAATTATAAAAATGTGTATGTGCCCAGTTTGAAGTGATGGAAATGGAGCACATGAACATCAATAATTCCTTAGATAAATATATGGTAGGACCTATATGACATCATCTCCGTCGTATTACTTAAGGGCAAAGGTGCATTTAAGCCCCTAATGTTTATATCGAGGAGCAGATATGCCCTCATGTTTTTTTTTGGAGCATTTTACTTGATAAATGACTTAAATTGGAAATTTAAACTCCCCACTAACGGCTGTTAATTTCAAACACAGTAACTGTTAAATGGAAGCCTACGTGGCCATTGAAAAACACAAACTAAACATATAGGTCCCACTTATTGCCACCACTGCCGTCCATTCATCAACCCTAAAACACTTATTTTCTTTCTTTCTCATTTCGTTAGCCGCCGCACCAACCTTCTTTCACCACTCCTTTCTTCTTCTTCTTCTTCTTCTTCTTCTTCCTATTCTCTGTTACACCCACTTGGATCTTTAACTACAATTTTATTTTCATCAAAGCTTATTATCATTTTCAGTTAACGAAAACTGCGATTTGTTCCTCCCTTTATGTTTGATTAATTGCTGGAAATATACTACTACTTTTTCTTTCAGCTTTCAAGGACAACTTAAAGAAAGGGGGATACTAGAAAGGTAAGACAGAGAAAGCAAATATAGCAGCAGAAAGTTTGGTGAGGAACCATAAAGATTGATTTGTAGAAGAAAGTT
>CANYLF010666408.1:0-12206 GCA_948193215.1 Bocquillonia castaneifolia
AATTTTATGAAAATCACATAAAAAATAACAAAATTTTTTCAAATTAAATAAAAATATTACAATACTTATGAGGGTATTTTTATCTTTTTAATTTAATTAATTTATTTAATTATTAAATTGAATAAAAATATTAAAAGGAGCAAAAAAATATAAAATTTGGAGTAAATCAATAAAGTGAAAATATATGTCGGGAGTAACTGTATATTATATATGTCGGGAGTAACTGTATATTATTTTTCTTTTTAACGGTAAAATATAACGGATAGGGACAGTAGTTAAACACAGTAAAACCTTAGGAGTAATTGTTTGGGGCAATCATAATTTACGCATTGAGAAATATCGTACTACCTCCGTCCCATAAAAAGAGTCCATTATCCATTTTCACACAGTTTAAGAAATTATTGAATTGTTCTAAATTTTATTGAAATTTAATATAAATTAACAACTTTACTCTTTTACAAAAATTATAATTATACTGTTAATTTATTTAATATACTTTGAAATTGTGTAATTATTAAGGTAACTTTGAAAAAAGAACAATTAATGTGCTCTTAATTTTATGAGTGAACACTTTTATGGGATAAATTAAAAAGAAATAATGAATTCTTTTTATAGGACAGAGACAATAATATATTTTTGAAGAAAAGAAAAGGGAACGTCATATATAAACAAAAGAGACAAAAAATGACTGAAGTAGTTGCATGACTGATAACACAGACACAATAAAAAGCAGCTGTCCCATCGTGTCCTTTTTAGCTTTGATTTCTTCTGTTTTTATGCAAACCTACAGCTGGCAGTCAAAACACTTAGAGTATTAATACTCTTGAGTATGGTAGAAGGGCCAGATGTTTGGTTATTGTTTTAAACAACGACCATAATTGTTAAGATATCAAAAGTACACATAAACTTCGAATTGAATTTTTTGAGTGACTGCTTGCTTTTATGGGAACACCGGAATTTTTTTTTCCTAAAAAAAAAACCCTTTCTGGTGTAGTATTTCAAATCAAGCAAAAGGCTACCTCTGGAGAATGATTTTAAAAAAATAGTTCTTAAAACAAGAAATCCAAAAACGCATAAATTCTATGACTGGTTTTCAAACAAGGAAAATTAAATATCTTGGACGTGCCACATTCCCATTTTATTATTATTATTATCACATCAGCTGACCGAAAGATTTAGGGCTAAGAATATTATTACTTATTCACAGTAAAAAAGTGGTGGATCCTTTCACCATTAAATTTACTCAATGAAGTGTATTTATTTACATCAATAGCATATCCCAGCTAGCTACCTCTCTTAAATCTAGAAATAGATGGCTGTCTCTGATGACCCATTCGTGTATTTCTGACAATTAATGTCTCGATCGCATGTATTTCAGTAATATTACTCCCCCATTGGAATTTTGTTATATTATATGCAACTTTTTCAATATAATTTTTGCATATAATTTGATGTTTTCTCAATCTAAATATTGTAGGAGCTCTATGGGCTTTAATGTGTTGGAAAAAATTCCTTTTTTACCCTACGGACTACTTTTAATAAAATAATAAGAATAGTCAAATAACTATAAAAAAAATTAACAAGACAAGGATTTATATGGAAAACTCCAAAAATAGGAGAAAAACCACGACTGTTATCAAAAGACAACCAAGAAAAATATTCACTATGTGAAAAATTATTACAACCACAAAATATAAAATACAATATTTTTCTCACACCAAAAAATCTAAGAAAAATACTCAGAAAGTACCCAAAGAATTTTTTTAAAACCCTTTAACCCTCACAATTTTCTTAAACACACGAGCAAACTTACACTGCATAATATTTTTTTCTGCTCTCAGTGCTCGTGTGCTGTGTTGTGATGGATGTCTTACAAAATGTCCATCCTTTTCCTTATATAGGCAAAAGGCCTTGTATGAAAGTTTAAACTTTCACAATCAAATTTTGCAACTCATTTTCGGTGAATAACAAAAAAATTTGACTTTCCATTTTTCTTTTTTTTTTTTTTAAATTATAATTAGACATGTGGGTCCTACCATTTAGTGAGGGACCCACAACAATCTCCACTATAATTAAAAAATAAAAAACCCCGCTATCAGGACATTGTCTAATACCGACAATCACAATTCTTAAACAAGAATTATCATATTTCACCATAAAAATATACCCAATTGGAATTAATACCAACTTCAAGAATTTTACCTCTGTCCATATCGAAAAACTTGCTAATAAATTATGATGCAACTTCCTTGCTGATTTTCTGGAAGTTCATTAGTTATCAATATTCATCTGTTTGTTCCACCACACATCTTACATAATTATTAGCCAATGCCCGTGTGAAAATTTGTAGACATGTTACCAATCATACGTCCTCTTTCATGGCATTTTCAGTGGTAGCAATCATACCATACGGACATATTTTTCTTTAAAGAAATTCACCATCTCCCTCTTTTAGAGAGACAATATTGGTAACATCATCTTCTTCTTTTGGAGCTATTGATTGAACCAGCTCCACCTTTCTTGCAGTTCTTCTTTACTTGGCTAGTTTGACCACATCCCCAGCATATAATTTTCTTCACAGAGCTTTTCTTCTTCTTCCCATACTCACAAATAGCAAACACTGAGTTTTCTGAAGGTCTGCTTTCTGCATTCATTCTTTTTTCTTCAGAAATTAATTTACTCGTTATCTCAGAATAAACTACAGTTTCCTTTTCATACATTAGAATGGGCTGCATGTGTTTGTAAGAAGGTGGAAGAGACAAGATGAGTCGCAAGGCTTTATCCTCCTTATCTATTTTAACTCCGAAAGTCTTCAATTCAGAAATAATTCCATTCAGGATACTCAGATCCTCCATCTGTAATTTATAAAATTGCTCCTTCAAATAGAGCTTATTTGAAACATTCTTTGACTGATATAAATCTTCAAGTTTATCCCAGATCTCGTTTGTTATAGACAATCCAACCACATTAGCAAGAATATTCTTTGCTAAATTGAGACGAATTTGACTGAAAGCTTTCATATCTAGCTCCTCCTAGTCTTCATCGCTCATCGTGGACTTTTCCGAGTCTCCACTTTTGTCATCGGACACTTCTGAATCTTTTTCGTTGGTCAAAGGGATTAGCTTTCCCTTCAAGACTTTATACAATCCAGACTGGATTAACAAATCTTTGACTTGCACTTGCTATAAGGCAAAATTAATTTTTCCATCAAACTTCTCAACATCAAACTTAGTTGCTGACATTTTTTTCGTGCTCTATTTTAGTATAAAACACACACTAAAACTCTACCGCACCAAAAGTACTTGCAGGCTTTAAAAAAATAAAGTAAATAATAATCTAAATTATTTTCTGATGTGGAGGGTCCACCTTAGTGGCAACCACAGAGCATACTATAAGTTGATATTAATACCCTAATAAGGCTCTGATACTAGTTGTTGAGAAAAATTCCCTTATTACCCCATGGATCACCTTTAATAAAATAATAAGAATAGTCAAACAATCACAGAGAAATTAACAAGACAAGGATTTACGTGAAAAATTCCAAAAACAGAAGAAAAACCATGGCTGTTGTCAAAAGACAGCCAATAAAAATATTAACTATGTCAAAAATTATTACAACCACAAAATATAAAATACAATATTTTTCTCACACCTAAAAATTCAAGAAAAATACCCAGAGGGTATCCAGAGAATTTTTTCAAAACCCTCTAACCCTCATAATTTTCTTGAACACACAAGCAAACTCACACCTCACAATATCTTTTTTTTTTCTGCTCTCAGTGCTCAAGTGCTTTGTTGTGATGGATGTCTTGCAAAATGTCCATCCTTTCCCTTATATAAGTAAAAGGCCTTGTATGAAAGTTTGAACTTTCACAATCAAATTTTGCAACTCATTTTCAGCGTCTAACAAAAAAATTTAACTTTTCATTTTTTTTAATTATTAGACATGTGAATCCTATCATTTAGTAAGGACCACAACATAATGTTGGACGAAACTCATTCATTCTGTATAAAATCAACTATGGTAGAGCCATCTAGCTAGGATTAAAATATATATCACACAGATCCGAATCGACTGATTTTGCTTTCCTTTATACATATGTCACATACATTAAACATTGCTATTTTTTCATGTAAAATTAATATTGTGTCAAATTTAAAAAGTTGATGTGAATATTATTTTTTTCAAAAAAATAAATTATTCAAGATATATATACATAGAAAATGAAAGTAGGAAAAATATATATAATCGTATGTAATGAAGCTGGTAGTTATGAAAAATTAAATGGGTGACACGAGTGACATAAGTTTTGCCCATTCTTATGACAATTATAAGATGACAAGGAGGGATAAGTACAGTGGGCCAAAGTAATTAGATTCTCCAACTTTGACAAACATTTAAACGTTTTGAACTACCTATATACTTGTAATTATAAATGAATGTATGAATTTCCATTACCTGCTGTTGGTTTGTTTTTCTATTGAAACTGAAACCGAGGCATATATATATATGAAAAACTGAGCAACTCAATTGCCGTGACTGTGAGGAAACTAGCAACTCTAAAATATATTGGGCCACCCATAAATAAAATATCAATTAAGGAACAGACAAAATACTACTACTAATTATAATCCGAATAAGGAGGTACAATTCCATGAACTGATCACTTCTAATTTCAGCTACTCCTCTGTGATTTGTAAGGGATAAGGAATTAATTTAATGGTATCTGAATTTCTGTAATTAATATGAATACTATCATTTTCTCTTTTTTTCTTTTTTAATACTCCCTCCGTTCCACAATAACTATCTTTTTAGAGTCTTTTTTTTTTGTCTCAAATTATCTGTCGCTTATAAATACCAATGAAGTATTAATAATACTTTTTTCAAATTTACCCTCATCAACACTATAAATTACAACTACTATAAATAATTAATGAAGAGTGGGGTAAAGGGTAGTTTAATTAATAAGGATATATTTACCCAAAATTTAAATGATTTAATAATTGACCTTAATATGTGTGCACAAACCGGAGTATGTTTATAAATGGTGCCTAGATATTTGATGTAGTAGCTTATGTTTAGCATTTTTTTCCCTGCGGAGATATTACAGATTCCACCGCATTTTCCTTTTTCTATAATATGTAAATGTTATGTGAATTTAATTAATTAGTTTAATTTTTTTTGAACCATCTATGAGATGAGGAGTCAACCACGCGAAGATTATTATACTCCTTTCGTTCCACAATAATTATCTTTTTAGAGTTTTTTTTTGTCCCAAATTATCTGTTGCTTACAAAAATCAATGAAATATTAATGATACTTTTTTCAAGTTTACCCTTATCAACACTATAAATTACAACTATTATAAGTAATTAATGAAGAGTGAGGTAAATGGTAGTTTAGTCAATAAGGATATATTTACCTAAAATTAGGGGTGTGAATTCGGTAATTTGGTTCGGTTCGATTTTGAATTATCAAAACCGTTCGGTTTTTTAAGGGAGTAAAAACCAAACCAAATTAGATAGATAAAATGGGTTTTGTTCTGTTCGGTTTAACTGAAATATTAGAATAGTTCTTATTTTTAAAAAAATTTGAAGAAAAATAAAGAAAAACAAGAGAAAAAAAGGAGAAAAAAAATAAGAATCAAATTTGGTCTAAATAATAGTATATTATATATTCTAATTACATGAATACATAGAAATTTATTGTTATTTTTTTCAAAAAATTATATTATATATATATTTCGGTTTTTTCGGTTTTTCAAAAATAAAAACCAAACCGAACAATTTAACCAAATAACCAAACCAATTTTTACTAATCGGTTTGGTTCGGTTCGGTTTCTGGGTCCGGTTCAGTTTTTGCACACCCCTATCTAAAATCTAGATGATTTAATGATTATCTTTAATATGTGTACATAAACCTTAAAGATAGATATTTTGTAACGGAGGGAGTACTAGCTAGCTACAAGGTACGTACAACTAATTATAAAATTTTGACAGGAGACTTTGCCGCCATCCCCAGCATATACCAGTTATTAATTAATGACCTCATTCATTCAAGGCCTTTAGTTTCTGCCATTATCTGGCCTTTCTTTTTTGAACGTACAATTTTCAAATCACCATATCCTGGAAAAAAAAAAGGAAGTACATTTATGTCCGCTTCTATTGTGCTAGAACATTTAGGCTTATTGAGGGGCAAAAAAAAAAAAAAAAGGTGAAGATAATTTTGGGCTAGAAATATATAGCTGTTGCCTTTAGGGATAAAGGGCTGAGAGAGCCCAATATTGCTTAATAAAAGAAGCCTGGTTGCAAATAAAAGCCTGAGCCTGTTAAAGTTACGTTAACTTTAATTAGGACCTCAATGGTTGTTTTAGGCGATGTTTGATCATTGGAGAAAATGAAGATGTTAAAATCCAAGTGAGCGAGCGAAGAGGGATCGCTGCTGGCTGGCTACACCTCTACTACGCGACTTTGACTGTGGAAGGGCTGCCGCCCACTCTTGCCTGTGTCACTATAAAATTTTTCTTACATGATAGTTTTTCTTATAAATTACACAGGAAAGTTCACTACAAGGACCTAAATAAATAATTGAAGTAAAATATTCAAATTATACAATAGTAGGAGTCAAATATTTAAATTTTATCATAATATACTAGTTATTTTTTTTAAGGTGAGGACAAGCTTCAAGTGGTTCTTCTAAGATCTTTATTATAAATTCAAAAGGTATTGTTTTAAAAATAATATTGAAAATGCACTATAAGATGGAACAAAAGATAAATTATTGAAATAAAATTATAATTCAACACATCTTCTCAATCAACGCACATTTTTTTTAAAAAGAAATTCAACAGAAGGATTAAGAAAAGATGATAATAAAATAATAATAATACTCAAAATAAGAAATTCAGTCAAAAAAATAAAGCTCAGACATCAGAGATATCAGATATATATATGTATATAATGCGATAACATTCAACCACAAGCCACAAATTAGCCAAAAAGCAGAAATCACACTTGAAAAAAGGATGATCGTTTTTGTCTCTCTTTATCAAATTCCACCTTCCATACCTCACAGTACTCTGCTCAACCCATTCAAAAACACGTGTCCAACTCCATGTCACTTTCATCATCTCAACAAAACGACACCGCTTTAATCTCACATGACTCTTTTACAAGTACAATACAAACTCTGTCATTTTTTTATTGATGGGAAAAATCTGCTCTTAAAAAAAAAATGCGGAACTCGAACATTCAATAAAGATGGCATCTTTTTCACCATCATGTAAATGGCCATTAAACACGACCTGTTGTCATCATTATTCTTCTCTAAGACGACATCGTTTCGCTACTATTTCTTGTTCTGATTCACTGGGTAGTTCAAATTCAGGTGCCCATGTAAGAAAGTCAATACCTTTACATGTTTCTCCTTCCAAGAAAAGTACCAGAATCTGTGCTGATGATGACCTGAAAAATGGGGTCATTTATGGATGTCAAAAGAAGCCAATTCTAGCAAGTTTAAAGGGTTTTTTGAGGAGGAAATCTTTGTGGAGAAGGATCGTGTTTGCTTCAACTAAAGTTAGGAGCATTATTTTGCTTAATGTCATCACTGTTATATATGGTATGTTTCTCACAATTAAACTTGCTTTACATGAAATGAAATGCATATCTGTGTTCATAGCTTAAAAAGGGGTATTGTTAGAATCTTTTGTTTACTGGGTATTCATTATTATTAGTGATTTTGATAATTCTGATAGGACTGGATTGAAAAATGTAATACTAATGAACGAAAGGTTTGTTTCTGTTGCATAAAGTTATTAAATTTGTCATGAAAAACTCTGGAGCAATATGTTTGATAGCGTTCATTGTTTGCTTAAGGTGTGAATTTGATTGGCTATATCAGATATGTCTGGTACATGTGTTTTATAGAATTGTAATATTCTAATTCAGTTACATACCCCGATTTTTAGGATGACAATTGAGCTTTCTATGTTGCATGGCAGTGAGTATTAGGTGATGAGGCAAATATGTACTTGTTGCATAAAGAGGAAGATAAGTTCAATGTTTGGAGATATAGTAACAGGGACAAGCTAAATAAAATACTTTTTCATTGTAGAACATTTGGAGTTTCATTCATTGAAGATAAGTTGAGGGGGGAATGAGAAAATATGAAAGATAGGAATGATAAATATGGAGGTAAATGATTCATTTAACCCACTCGACTAAGATGGGTTTGGATTGCAATTGAGTTGATTCATGCTTTTTGTTCTTTTGGTGATGTACCTTCAGCTTGCCTTCTAAATACAATTCAGATTAGGTTTACTTTTAGATTACATTTACAATGCTCTGGAAAGCATTCCTGACCAAGTTGAAATCGTTTGGCTGGAGATTTTTGTGAATAACAGTCATTTTTAATGTATATGTGGATTTGTAGCATCTGGTCAATTTGGATTTCTTCTTCCATTTCAACATTTTAGTATTAGTGGCAAGTTAGTTATCAGGCCATATCTTGTTATAACTTTTATTTTTACACTGTCATGTTTGGAGGACAATTTTAACTTTGTTTTACTTCTATATTATAGCTAGCAACATACCAGTTGTCAAAGAAGCTGAAGCAGTCATTGATCCAGCAACCTTTACAGTTGTGAGATTTGCCGTATCTGCTATTCCGTTCATTCCATTTGTATTGCATGCACGGGGTGATGTTAGAACCCGTAACGCAGGGATAGAATTGGGTTTCTGGGTTAGTTTAGGCTACCTAATGCAGGCGCTTGGATTGATGACCTCAGATGCTGGTCGCGCTTCTTTCATATCAATGTTCACCGTAAGTTTTTTGATCATTTGCAAGGCACATCAAAGAGACTTTCTTGCTCTGTAATGGTGCCTGATGATACAAACTTTTTGGCTTGCTTTGGGTGAATTTGTCAGGTAATAGTGGTTCCATTGCTTGATGGTATGTTAGGAGCAGTAGTTCCTGCACGTACCTGGTTTGGAGCTCTCATGTCCATCATAGGAGTTGCAATGCTGGAATCCAGTGGATCTCCTCCTACCGTAAGTCCTGCATTGTGCTTTTGTAGCTGTTTCCATTCATAAGTTAGCAGTAGCATATTTGATGCTGAGCAATATTTCTGATGCAACATTCTTAGCATGTAAGTAATTCTTAGTTGCGCCTTTTCAGATTGGGGATCTATTGAACTTCTTGAGCGCGGTGTTTTTTGGTATCCATATGCTTAGAACTGAACACATATCAAGAAGCACAAATGAAAAGAACTTCTTACCTCTTCTAGGATACGAGGTCAGTGTATTATCCGGCTTTACTTGTAAAGTGGAAAAACAACCCGGTTGCCTTGCATAGTCTGAACAATCCTGAGGTTCACGTGTAGGTGTGTGTTGTCGCTCTCTTCTCAACAATGTGGTATTTTATTGGAGGTGGATTAGATGGCATCCAAGCTTTTGACCCATCATCCTGGACATGGACAATGGTTTGGCATTGGATGGTTACCTTTCCATGGATACCAGCACTTTATACAGGAGTATTCTCAACAGGGCTATGCTTGTGGATAGAGGTATGCTTCATAGTTTCTCCACTTTGTGGGAAAAAAGTTTAAGTTCCAATGACTAATAATTGTTTTTCTTCCTTTAAGTGACCTTTCAACTTGACTTCATAAAAGGGAACAAGTGAAATGAATTTCAAGCAAACTTAAAGGATTTTGACTTTTAATTTTTAACGGTTGATGTTATCTGGCATGGTTGATCACATGTTAAACAGATGCCTAGTTGTTTTATTTCTTGTACCTACCTGGTTCCCCTTGGGCTTTTTTTTTTTTAAATTGTTATGTTAATGTAGATTTGGCTAAACAAAACTTTTCTTCTTGATTCTAGAGATCCTTTCCATTACCTCCACTCCTTTTAACCGAGTGCCATTTCTATGAATGTGCTTTCTGGTCTCCTGATTGATTTGTGCCAGTGTCAATTAATTTGAAAAGTCAATCACGTGATACTTGTAGTTGTGAGAGTATCAATGGTGGCAGTGCAATTGTATTATCCCTCAAATGCCAACTCATGTTTGTAATGTTTAAAATTGAGCATGCTCTGTATTCTTTTTTGAAGTGTTGTAAGCAGGATTGTGTGTTCTCTGAAAATTAGAGGCAACATACACATACTGCTGGCCTTATGGGTGTCTGAAATTCTGTAGGAACTTGGAAAGTATATAGACAATATTATGATTTCTTGAAACTGTGCTGTTTAAGATATTTCTCTTTATTTAGAGGATACATTTAAGCCTTTTTTTTTTTTTTTTTGCATTTTCTCCCCTTCTTTGTTGGAAAGCATAGCTTGATAATTAAATTAGTTGGATAGATTGATAAAAACTGATCGAATGTATAGATGGCTGCTATGAGTAAGGTATCAGCAACAGAAACTGCAATAATTTATGGTCTAGAACCAGTATGGGGTGCTGGTTTTGCATGGTTTCTTCTTGGTGAAAGGTGGGGTGCTACTGGCTGGATTGGGGCTGCCCTTGTGCTTGGTAAACAGACTTCTACACTCTGTTTCTTATTCTTTTTTAATTTCTGTTGATGGCAAACTTGTTTAATAAGGTGTTTAATACGTACTAGAATTAAAATGTCATAAAAGTTTTAGAGAAACCATATTATCCTTTATTTTGATTTGTTAACATTTCATTTACTTCTGAATACACTTCTCTCTTGCATGTTTTTCTTCCTGGTAAACACATCTAAATGCATGCATACTGATCTCCATTTTCCTTCCGAAGAAACATACATTTGCTCGCAGAAATGCAAAACTGAAAGCATAATGTTTAACTGAATTGGCATATGGACTGTTTATCAACAAAGTCTTCTCTCAGAGCGTTAAGTTCATTCAGCAGTCTTATGCAATAGGTAAAGGGCGAGTCTGACTTTCAAGAATCAGATTATAAACTGGACTATGAACAATCAAACAAATCACTGGATTCCTTGTGATGCTGTATTCGACTAAAGAAGCTAAATAAAACCGAAAACAACCACCTGCAGTTAGAAAAAAAAATTGATATTTTACTACTATAATTATTTGCATGTTAATCACCTTGAACTAGGACAAAATTGATATTTTACTACTATAATTATTTGCATGTTAATCACCTTGAACTAGGACAAAGCATTGTTGCTTTCGAATTCTAGCCATCTGTTTCTGGATTTTTTAACTTGAATGACGGATACCATTATGAAAGTATTTGTCTTTTCTTCTTCTAGTTGGAAGCCTGACAGTACAGATATTTGGATCATCATCCCCTGGCGGGTCAACAGAGGAAGAAGAAGAAGAAGAAGAAGAAGAAGGAAAGGGGAGAAGTGAGAAAGTGGATCACCTTCTATTTTCAGATGAGCAAAAAGGTTTCACTACCTCTCCAGTTCCAGTCAGTTACAGGAAAGATGTTACTGATATATTGAGAAAATAAGGCACATTGCATTTCATTCTTCCCTAGATTGTTCGTTTCGTGATCATAAATTTTTTTTATCACCCTGTAATCATATAGCAAAAGGAAAGTGATTTTTGGTTTTGGTAGCTGCTAGAGTCTCCTAAGCAGGGCCTTATATACATATATAAAATATATATCTTTTCATAAATTCTCTTTTATGCACTTAATAATACAAATGGAAGGGCCTATCCATTTGCAAATTGAACTCTATGCTCAGCGGCCATCTCAATAGTAATGACCCTCAATTCCTTTGTGGCCATAAGCAAGAATATTTTAAAAATGATTTAAAATTTAATATTATTATCCTTTTGAGATATACAATCGTTAATTAATTGTTTTGCATTTAAGTCAGAAGTAATTTAACAGTGTCCAATTACGAGGTATCAAAATTTTTTTTATGCTATCAATAAGAATAATCATAATATATATATATAAAAAGCAGGATGTGTTTCCCATGAGGCCGTCACTTGGCTCTTTTTTATTGTAACACATGTCCTGTTTTAATATTAATTCATTTTTGAGATACATTCATGATATATTATAGTTGAGTAAATTAAATTAGTTGTATTTATGTATTAATAAAATAATAAAAATAAAAGTTATTACATGTAAAGCTCCAAAACTAATTTATAAAATTACAATGATAATTAAAAGTACATGAATTTTTTATTTAATATATATTTTTATAATTTATAGATGTGTAATTCATATAATTTTTAAATTTTTATATAGT
>CANYLF010666827.1:0-14382 GCA_948193215.1 Bocquillonia castaneifolia
AAATACTTCTCTTGTACCAACCACAGTTCCTACTAAGTGCTTCATTCATTTTTTGGGCATCAACTTCAGTCACCTTCATCAAACCAATATTATTTAGTTCCCGAAGAATATCATGCCCTGATTTAACCCCCTTGAAAAATTTATTGACTTTCAACCCTCTCAAAGAGTCTTTAATGTTATGTCTATAATCAGGATTCAAGAGTAAAAATTTCCTATGGTTGTCAAACCATGACTGTTTTCTGCTCAAACTAAACTGAATGAATCAGAATCTTCCATACAATGAGGACATGTTGTCTTCCCTGCAGTACTCCAACCAGAAATCATCGAATAAGCAGGAAAGTCATTTATTATCCACATTAACGCAACACGCATATTAAAATTCTGCTTCTTTACAACATCATACGTCTGAACCCCCCCCCCCCCCCCCCCACAGACCACAAACTTTTCAACTCCTCTATTAACGGTTGCATGAAAACATCAATCTTCCCCTTTGAATTGTTTGGCCCGGGAATTAACACAGTCAAGAACATGAATTCCTCCTTCATGAACAAGCTTGGAGGCAAGTTATACGGCATTACAACCACAGGCCATAGGGAATATTGTTGTCCAAATTGACCAAATGGCTGAAAACCATCTGAAAACAACCCCAATCGGATGTTCCGCACCTCTGAAACAAAATCAGGGAACTTACTATCAAAATGCTTCCAAGCAGGTGCATCTGATGGGTGGCACATCTTTCCACCTTCCATGACATGCTCTGCATGCCATATCATTTCACTAGTAGTTGTAAATGATGCATACAACCTCTGCATACGAGGTGTTAAAGGAAAGTAATACATCTTCTTATGAGGGGTCTTTAACTTCCTAACAACCACCCTCCGACCAGAACCCACAGCCCACTTGTTATAATGGGCATGTCCATAAAACTTACAGTTGTTCAAATCTTTATCTTCACCCCAGAATATCATGCAGTTATTTATACAGCAGTGAATTACTTCAACCGGCAGACCCAACCCTTTCACTAGCTTCTTTGTGCTATAAAAATCGCGGGGCATCAAATTTTCAGCCGGAAGTAACTCTTGTAGGAACTCAGACATGTCATCAAAACATGCTTGTGAGCAGTTATGTCCACACTTTATTTCCAATATCCTATCAACAGCAAACAATTGAGAATGATTCGAGTTACCTTCATAAATCGGTTTATCCGCAGCTCGAATCATATTATAAAAATTCTGTGCTTCAGCATTAGGTTCCTCTTCAATTGGTTTAAGAATGAAATATGGACCCGCAGCTTCTTAAACCATTGTATGGTACGAAGTCTGATTTGTACTCTCAGAATCGATCCCAAGTTGATTCACATTTGACGAACCAGCTACATCCCTAACTGGACGTCTATGTCTAATAAATTCCTTCTCACCATGGTATTTCTACGCATAATAATCCTCCACAAACCCACACCGATACAAGAGAACTTTCACCTCGTCCACATGAAGAAACTGCTTATTCCGGCACTTCGGTCTAGGGCATGGACACTTGATATATGTGCCATCATTCACAAGCTCCGGATGCTGCAATGCAAACTTAACAAACCCATCAGTCTTATTCGCCCATTCACTTGAAAGGAACCCATCAACAATCTGACCCTCGTACATCCACTTTCAATCTGCCTCCATATCTGAAAGATATAAAATTTTAGGGATCGTTCATTAATTTATTCTTATTTTCATATAAAGTTAATGGATCAGAGTTTATGGGAATGGAACCTAAAATACTTCACCGTCCAACATTTTTTTTCTTATGCAAAGGTAGGCCCTAATCCATTTACGAAAGCGTCGTGACAAGCATATCACGATTGCATGACATTTGTGTAAATTTCAACGGCCTCCCTGCATGGTTCTCCAAGTACACTATTCAAGATATATACAAAATAACGCAACACACACCTTGCATAGCGAAATTGCATTATATGGTATATATCTTAATGTGTAGTCGGAGAACAAAGCCAAAAAGCACCAAAATGTATATACACAAAAAAATATCACGCAGCGATAACACTTAACACATTCTTTCGTAAGCTGTCCACAAGGACAATCCAGTGTATTCAATTAACTTTTAAATACACTGGACAGAATAAATCTACGGTTAACTAAAAGAATTGAAACAATGAATTTATATCGTTTCCACGAATGAATTTGGAAATCGTTGCAAGGAGGATGCAAACGACTCAGATAAAATATTAAATTTCCAATATTCAATATTGGAATTATAAAATATTCAAAGGAATATTTATATAAATATCACAGAACGAATTCACATTCGATGAAGTCATATTAAGCATTTTTCTCATTATTTTAATTATTTATTTTATTACAGTTTTATATTTATAAATTTCAATTTACATACAGTATAAATCAACGCAAATTCTATTTTTCAAATTCAATGCAAGGATGATGCAATCGAATATGAAAATAATTAAATATGACTATCAATTCGCTGCAAGAAAGATGCAACAAATTTTTATTTTTATTAATTTCAAATGTTATAATCAAATTTTACATACATTATTCATCAACAGCAATTCTATTTTTCAATTTTGATGTAAGGAAGATGCAATCGAATACGAACACAATTAAATATGACTTTATGAATTCGCTGCAAGGAAGATACAATGAATTTCTATTTTTATTATTTTCAAATTGTTATAGTTGCTTATTTAATTTATAGTTGTAACGTGAATTAATTTATATAATTCAATGCAAGGAAAATGCAATCGTATCCCCGTAGATCCCACCAAGAAGCCAGTCAAGCAGAAGCTTCGAAGACTCAAACCAGAATGGGCCAAACTAATTAAAGATGAGGTTGTAAAGCAGATCAAGGCTAGATTCTTGGAAGTTGTCACCTACCCAGAGTGGTTAGCCAATATAGTTCCAGTCGCCAAGAAGGATGGAAGGGTTAGGATGTGTGTAGACTACAGGGATTTGAATAAAGCATCACCCAAGGATGATTTCCCCTACCTCATATTGATGTTCTGATTGGTAGTGCAGCTGCAAGCGCCATGTACTCCTTTATGGATGCCTTCGCTGGCTATAACCAGATAATGATGACACTTGTTGACAAGATCAAGACAGCCTTCATCACAAAGTGGGGTGTTTATTGCTACAAAGTCATGCCTTTTAGACTCAAGAATGTGGGGGCAACCTACCAAAGGATGGCCACAAGTTTATTTCATGACATTATGCATAAGGAGATCAAAGTTTATGTGGATGACATGATGGTCAAGTCAATAACTAGGGAAGATCATTTTAAAGCTTTAGACCGGTTCTTGGCACGAGTTGAGAAGTACAACCTCAGGCTTAATCCAAAGAAATGTATCTTTGGGGTAACTTCCGAAAAGCTTTTGGGACACATTGTGAGTCAGAAAGGGATTGAGGTGGATCTAGATAAAGTAAAAGCCATTCAAGAGATGCCAGTTCTAAGGACTAAGAAAGATGTCAGAGGGTTCCTGGGAAAGATTTAGTACATCAGCAGGTTCATCTCCAGATTAACTACGATCTATGAGCCCATTTTCAAGCTACTCAAAAAGGGTCAAAAGAGTGAATGGGATGATCAATGTCAGAAAGCATTTGACACCATCAAGTAGTATTTAATGAATCCACCCGTCCTTCAACCTCCCAGGGCAGGGAGACCATTAATACTATACTTAACCTTTGAAGATGATGCCATGGGAACGATGATTGCTCAAGAGAATGAAGATGGAATAGAACATGCTATCTACTACCTTAGTAGGAAGCTGTTACCTTATGAAGTGAAATATGACATTGTTTAGAAGACTTGCTTGGTAGTAATATGGATGACACGAAAGTTGAGGCATTATTATCAGTCTTATAAAGTTCAAGCTGTTACAAAAGTTGACCCGTTACGGTACCTGTATGAAGCGCCAGTGTTAATAGGGAAGCTTGCTAAGTGGTTGGTGTTACTAATTGAGTTTGACATACAGTACTTGACCAAGAAAACTATTAAGGGGAGAGTAGTAGCAGAGTTTCTGGCTCTTAATCCATTAGAAGGGCAAGAAACATGGGAGTATGAGTTCCCAGATGAGTCACTTAATCTGATAGAGGCGGATGGATGGAAGCTGTACTTTGATGGAGCAGTGAACGACAAGGGAGCTAGAGTGGGGGTGATTCTAATCACGCCTGAAGGAGAAAGTATTCCTTTGGCTAAGAAGTTAAATTTCAATGTCACTAATAACATGGTTGAATATAAAGCATGTGTTTTTAGGATGGAAGCAGCCATTGCAGTAGGTGTTAGGAACCTCACAGTGTATGGAGATTCAATGTTGATCATATCAAGCTTCAGAAAAATAGGAAGTAAAAGATGAGAAACTAAAGCCTTATGCAGAGTACATCCAGATGCTCATCCTGAGTATTTCCAATTGTACCTTTGCACATTGCCAAGGGAGAAGAATCAAATGGCAGATGCTTTAGCAACTTTGGCATCCATGTGGGACAATCCTAAAGATGTAGCTATGAAACCTCTAGTGATGTGTAGAGCCAGAATCCCTTGCTACTAACGAGAACGAGTAATGATTGTGAATGGACCAAAGGAAAAGCCATGGTTCTATGAGATCCTGAAATTCCTAGACAAGAGGGAATATCTAGAAGGAGCTAATGGGAAGTAGAAACATGCCTTGAGAATTAGTTCAAGAAGTTACACTTACCATGAAGGAATACTCTACAGGAGGGCTCTGAATGGAATAATACTTTGATGTTTAGACCAATATGAAGTAGAAGAAGTCATGAAGGAGATTCATGCAGGAGTATGTGGACCACACATGAGTGGGCATACCTTACCAAAGAAGATAGTCCAATAATGATTCTACTGTGATAAAATGGATAGAGATTGTATCAACCTGGTCAGAAAGTGCCACGAATGTCAGTTGCACTGGAATAAAATACATTTGCCACCAACCAAGCTTCACAACTTGACATCTCCATGGCCGTTTTCAGCTTGGGGGATATACATCATTGGAGAGATAAGGCCAACAGCTTCCAATGGCCATAAGTACATTATAGTGGCAATTGAATACTTTTTAAGGTATGTGGAAGCCATCTCACTACCAACGTTCACAGCAAAAGGTATGGCTGAGTTTATTAATAAGAAACTCATCAACCGGTTTGGAAAATTGCATCACATTGTTTCAGACAATGGTGTGAAATTCCAGGGAGAAACTGCAGATCTGATAGACAAAGAAAAGATTGAGCATCACAAGTCCTCGCCCTACAGGCCATAAGCTAATGGTGCAGTTGAAGCAGCTAACAAGACTATTAAGAACACCCTAGCCAAAATGGTGAAGACCTACAAGGATTGGGCAGATAAACTACCTTTCACAATCATGGGTTACAATACAACCGTGCGAAGTGCAATAGGGGAAACACCATATCCATTGGTGTTTGGAGCTGAAGTAGTAATAACAATTGAATCCCAAGTTCAATCACTGAGATTGGTATTAGAAGCTCAAATTCCTGAGGTACAATGGGCTGAAGCAAGATACAAGCAGTTGTTATCTTTAGAGGAAACGAGGAAGAAAGCTCTCCATCATACACAAGTGTATCAGCAAAGAATAGCTAGGTCTTTCAACAAGGGAGTCATAGTCAGGCTAATCAAAGAAGGAGATTGGGTGTTGAAACAGGCCAGACCCATCACGTTTGATCCTCGAGGAAAGTTCAAGCCAAATTGGGAAGGTCCGTATCTAGTTAAGAAGAACATGTCTAAGGGAGCTGTGAAGATTTCAGATTTAGAAGGGAACGAGTTCGAGTAGCCCATAAATATAGATCATCTTAAGAAATACTACCTTTAGAAAAATGTGCAAAAATAATAAATCCCGATGAGTTGAAAACCCATTTGGGCGGCTCATGCAAAACAAGGGAGCCCACTAGAGTGAGAACCTTGTAAAAAGGCATTCTAGGCAAAAATTAGGGCAAAAAGGCCTGCTAGGGTGAAAACCTCATAAAGAGGTGGTCTAGGCAAAAAGTAAGGCAATGAGAGAAGAAAGTAAGGAAGCAGTAATATCAAATTTAAAAGCTAAAGTACGCTTATTGTGCTAATATTAATAAAATGAATCTTTTGTAAAAGAAAAGTGTCAAACTTTCTTTTAGTACTTGATTCTGTGTCTGCATAACTAAAAAGGTAAAACATTGTATGAATAAGTGAAATGGTTATGAGACCTAATCTTTCTTGTGTCTCTTTAGCCACTTGATATTATCAAAGCTTGCATTCATTTTCTTCCTTACATCCTCTCTTGCTCTTTTTGCATTATTTATGTTGCTTGTAACATGCAGTTCAGCACCCTTGCCTTCATCATCAGATAGCTAAGCCTGCAAATAAAGCCATGCCATGAGATCCACATCTGTAAAGATATGAACAGCTCAACAGTAACACTTACCAGATCAACCCAAGCCTTGTTTTCATCATCAGTAGTTAGTCCTTGGGTGAAGCTCAGATTCCTTGCAAAAGATCTACTAGTCCAGCGAGAATGGATTTCCCTCAAGAAGAATGGGGTAACAGCATAAGGAGTAAAAGATGGAACAGGATGTAATATTCCTTTAGCCCTGCCATACTACCTACAAACTCTGGATGGAGTATAAAAGGTGACAGTACCAAATCTAGCAATCTGCACATAGTTATCTATCACAGAGGTAGTGACGAAGCTCAATTTCCACCATGGACAATGCCAGCAGATCAACTCTTCATTTCTAGATAGGAGAAAGTTGGTCCAACAGCCAGAAATCTCTAATGTAGCACGTTCAGCCTTGGATAACACATGTCCTCTAGCTGGAAATTGTCAAGGCCTGTAAGTTGTAGGGTTTGCTGGGGGCATCAATACTCCTAGCTTTTCCTTCAACCAGATATAGTTAAAGAGGTGTTGAAATGAATTAGTTAAGATATTGTGGAAGGGGACATAGAAGCAAAGAAAAGGATGCATACCTAAAGGAGTAATGGGCTACCTCGAAGGCACTGAGTATGCTTAATGGAGTCTAAGCCTACAATGGTTTCAGCCAGTAAGATAGGGAAGGGGTTATGACCACCTTCAACCTATTCCAGAACATGAACAATCTAAAAATTACCTCTGCCTTCAGTAGAAACTAGCAAGAATTGGGCATAAAAGTAGAAGCTGGTGATTCTTCACCAAGACCTACTATTCTTTAGCTTAGAACTCCCCAGTTCCAATAGGGGTTGAGTCAGGAGAGATTGATCTTCAATACATGGAAGCATCTAACTTAAGGTTAGTCTGAAGAAACCAGCTAGAGATTCTGGAGTTTGATTATAAGCAGAGGGTAATGCTAGGGGAGCATTAGAATAGTGCAGCTTGTTAAGAATGCCTTTGAATTCTTCAAACAGGGGGGCATAGCTCAACTCCGTTGAAGTGGAAGACATGATGTTTAATACTCCAGCATTCTTAAGCTGCATGAAGGAGTTTGACGTCGAATGGGAAATTCAGGAAAGCTCTAAACTCTGCAAGGTGATATTGGTCTAAGGAATTCCAAGTTTCCGTTTCCATGCTTCCTAGGTATTTTCTAAGTGTGTTTGCAGACTTTCGAAACATCTTTGAACTTCTAAAGGGGGGGTTTTTGGGGGTTTTCTAATGATTTAAAACTACCCTAGAGGGTTCTATTTATAAACTACGAAGTTTGGGGAAGTCCTGGTTCAAAAGAGTAGTCAAAACAGAGTGAAAAATTATGGAGAAAAGCCCAAGAGATGAAGGATTGGTGTTATGGACTAACACCAGTTGGAGAGTGGCGTTACCACCAAACACCTATCCCTTAGTAGCGTTGGTGGCAAACGCCACTCCCCTGAGTGGCGTTGGGCTCTGGCTTGATTCCTTTCGGTGATTCGACAATTGACGCAGATTTTTGGAGTTCGAGGAGGATTCCATGCACAACATTTCATACATACATGATTAGAAATCATAAAAAGACATACATGCATAACAAAATGCATTAGCTAGAAAGTTTGCATGCATTTACTAATAGCAGTATAGGAAACATACATAGATACACATATAATGTTGAACAATCATTCATACATCCACATATTTGTATCAAGTGTATAAAATACAGGTACACTCATCCTCTTCTTCCTCCTCATCATCACCAGCTGGCTAACTCTTAGTCTCACCACCAGCATGATGCTCACTAGTCTGAGCTCCACCAGTTCCCTCAGCTGGGATATCCAATGTGGTAAGCTGAGCCTTTAACTCAACAACCATCCTATAAGAAAAGTTGTGAGCCTATCTCCATGAATCACAATTCTCCACCAGATGGGCCTTGCTGGCCTGAAAGTATGAGGATAGTCATGAGACCTCATCAATAGGAATCTGGGTGAATAAAAGAATTAGAATCCAGATGCAGGAGTAAAATGAAGAAAGAATGTCGAGATGACTTACATGAGTACATTCATCTGTATAAGAAATGGAAGGATCAGCTGCAGGATGAAAGTATGCTCAACTAGGCCAGCAACAGTCCTATGATGAACTGAAGGTCCAGGATACTCAGTGATATGGCCTGGCACTACATCCCCTTGACTGCTGGATGGATGGTAGGATGGATGAGGTCTAGCAGCCTCTGAACTAGGCATAGCTCCTCTGGTGGAAGCACGGATCCTCCTACTCTGCCCGGGGGCAACAACAGGTCCAGGACTGGGGGCATAATCATCATCATCATCATTAGAGCCTCCAGAATCTCCATCATCCTCATCCTCATCAGAACTGGAGAAGGTCACAACACACATAGATATCTGAAAAGAGAAAGTGATGGTGAGTCATGAGACCAAGACATACAGTTATCAGAAAAATGAAGAAAAGATCGCATCTTACCTTAGCAAGCATCCTAGCTGACAAAGGTAGAGTCGGGAGACACCTCGCACGCAAGAAAAAAGTGTAATCATTAGAGCAAGAAAGAAAGGATGTACACTTAAAGCCATCAAGAGCTGTAGCTAGGGTATGGTTCGTCAGCTCGTGTCCCCAGAACATGTCAATAGAATGATCATGAGGCCTTCTGTGAAAGTTGGTCATATACTGGCATCGAGTCCTCTCTCCCAGGAACCACATCTTGAGTCCTGGACCTTCTAGGAGAATCCTCAAATCATCCTTGGGGAAGGATACGATGACATAGGGTGGAAATCCTTTCATCGGGCCCATCCATCCCCTGTCAAGCTGAAATAAAAAGAACCAAGGTAAGTATTTCAAGCTCATGTCAATTGCTTTAAGCTAACAAGTTTGTTTTCGTTTATTTTACCCTGGAAGCAGTCGGCGAGTTAAGATACACATGATGACCATTGATGTCAGCGGTATGAATGCACAGTCGCTATAGACCCCAACGTCTAAGAATAGGGAATGTATATCGGCGTTCTAGTAGGAAGAACTGGCAAATCAAGCCCAACTCAATAGCCCAAACCTGCAAAGGAAAAGTTAGAGAAGTATAAAGCAAGTACAGTAATCAATGAAAGCATGAGCCAAAGTAACTCACCTGAGTGGCATGCCAGAAGCCACAAAACTTCGCACCACCATGAGAAACCCTATCCATGCAAAGGTATAGATAGGCCAAAGTGGGGGAGCCCTAGTCATATCCGCTCATCTGATCAAAATCCCCTAGAATGGGGATGAAATGCAAGCTGATGGTAGAGTTCATATCACAGAAGATAGTGCTACCTAGTAGATACAAGATGAAGACACGAGCCATCTGATCAAAACTCCAGTCAAACTCTGGTCTATAACTCAAAAGGTGTCTGGCTAATGCATCAATATAGAGCTTCTTGGAGCTTTTCGCCCAGGAACCATGCCTAACATCCAAAAGATATACTCGTTCTGAACATCATGATGGACTGAGTATATCCCTCCATCCCAGAAGATTCGCTCACTAGCACAAGCTAATCCAGTAATAGCAGAAAAAGAAGCTGGAGACAGAGTATACTCCCCGCATGGCAGCTGAAATGTGTGGGTAATGTCAAACCATCGCTCCATCATTGCCTGCATGGAACGGCGAACACATCGGGAGCTCACATGTCCATCCACATTCTTAAGAAATATGGAAACAAGAGGGCCAAATCCAGCCTGGATTACTAAGGCCTACATGCCCAAAGGTAATCCTCTCCAAACTACTCGGACCTTGGAGAAATTTCCATTATAGGTAATAGTAGTCTCATCCCCTTGCAAGGCAAATAACAGGTATATTTCCTAATTCAGTCATCTAATTTCTTAAATGCATTCTTTATTCCTAATCTTGGAGGCTAACAGAATGTTCATCCGTACATAATCATATGTAATATTCTTCCATGCATAATTATGTTTGACATTCATTCATGCATAATTTTATTTGACATTCACTCATACATAATTGTGTTTAATAATTCATTCATATTCATCGTTAAATTGTTTCATTTATTATTCATAGATTATTTTAACATCACGTTAACATCATTTGTACATTAATTGACCATTTAATGTCATTTTCATCACATTTTATCATAATTTGTCCACAAAATACATAAATCATGTCTAAATCATCAATTCATGCTTTGGAGGACTGTTTGAAGTCCGACATCACTGCCGGGACTGAGACTGGTCTCAACGCCAGTCCCAGCAGTGGCGTTACCTCCAACGCCGGTCATACGACTTGCGATGGCGGCAATGCCACTCTTGGAAGTGGCGTTGGACTAAGCCCAATCCCGTTGGCCGCCAATTCAATTTTATTTTACAAATTTTCAACAAATTTCACAATGCCCACTCAAAATTCAGTCAAATTGAAGTGTTTAGACACTTACTCGGTCTCCAATCGGGCCATAGAGGTTGAATTTGGCATTTGATAGTGGAGAAATCCTTCCTCCTCTTTGAATTCCACCAGAATCAGCTTTTAATACCTCTTCTCTAACCCAGAAAAGGCTAATTGGGTTCCAAGTCTAGATTATCAGCCATATTGCTTTTTGTTTGAGTTGATTTGATTAAGAAATGAAGAAATGAGAAGAAGTGAAGTTTTGGGTAAATTTTTTTTGACAAAAAATGGTGCAACCCGCCACTCTTATAAGCCAAATTGGCAAATTGACATTTTGATCCCTGAAGGAAATTTTCAAAGAAGGATAGAAGTTTGATTGCAAATAGGTCCAAAATCAAAATTAAAGCTAAAGGAGTCCAATTGGGGACAAATTTCAAAGGATTAGTAAGAATGGCAATCAATTACAATTAGAATGACAGAGGATTACAGAAGAAATGATAAAACATTACAGGAAATTTCTTTTTCAAAGGTCTCTTTTCTTATTCCAAATTTATAATATATTTGCAGTAAGCATGGGCATATAAATGGTAATTTTATGTCTGAAAGATAATTTTCCCTAGTGAGAGAAATGACAGAAATATTTTGAGGAAGTTTTATTTCCCCATCGGAGTTATTTCAAGCACAATTCTCTTCGATAAGCTTGTATTCCCCAGTGGAGTTATTCTAATTATTAATCAAAGTAAGAAATTCTTTCCCAAAAGCAGAATAATTTTATTCCCCAATGGAGTTATTCTGGCAAAAGAAGAAACATCCCTAGTGGCAGTCAGAATCCAAGTCTTAGTCAGTAGACATTCCTCCAATGGAGCAGCCAAGATAGGATTCCTGCATATGGATAGAATTCCAACTCCCAAGCCAGGATATGACTCATGCATCTGGATAGTATTCCAACCCCTAAGCCAGAATAGGATTCCTGCATACGGATAGTATTCTAACTCTCAAGCTAGGATAGGATTCCTGCATCTGGATAGTATTCCAACCTTCTAGCCAGGATAGGATTCCTACATTTGGATAGTATTCCGAATTTCTCACCAAGATAGTATTCTTGCACTTGGATAGTATTCTAATTCTTCACATGGATAGTATTCCTAAATTACATATTTTCCCATGGAGTTGGCCGAGGCAACTGAGGTCCGAGATCAAATTCATAAAACCCTGGAGTCTAATCAGGTAAATCCCCGTGGAGTCAAATCAAGGCAGCCGAGGTCCCAGGTTAAGCTTCGCACACCGAAGTCGAGGTACGTAATTCTTTTCAAATTATGTGTTTTGGCTTTGTCATCATTTTCCATATTATTGGATAATACTACAAACCTCCGACAAAGAGGGGGCAAACTGTTACCACCTAATTTTTGACACAAGAATACGGAAGCGGCTCGGAGGCCTAGTGATGATCATTCATGTTCTAAGTAGCATGAATTGAGTTGACATTGCTTTTTAGAGATTATATAACCTTACTTTAATTGTTTTCTAAGCTTGCATAGCACATTTTTTTTCCAAAATCCGGTTTTGAGCATAAACGATGCATTTTTCAGACGATTTTCATCATAACTTTTTCTACAAGTGTCCAAATGACTTGAAATTTTAATGGTTGATAGTTGAGGCCATTCCGCACATTTTCTAATTTTAATGTTTTATAAAATCAGACGTTTGAAGGCCCAAAAAGGCCCAATGCCACTCTGAAGAGTGGAATTGGGCCCAACGCCACTCTTCCAAGTGGAGTTGGGCCCAACGCCACTCATGAGATTGGCATTGGACCCAACGCCATAAGGAATACTGGCGTTGGGCCCCTAACACCAGTCAGTCATCCTTAGTTGTAAAAAGTCTGTTTTCGGGCTGTTTCGGCCCGAAATGGCTCGTATGAGTCGTACATGCTTCCTAAAGCTCTAGAGGGCTATTTTTGTCCAAAAAAATCTTTGCTTTAGGCTCAAGTGATGTGGGTTGTGCAAGTATACACAATCGAACAAGTAATAAAGTGATGAGTAGAGTATCGTTCCCACAGAGATTGTGATTTGATTTAATTATGATATTAATTATTTCAATCTAGCTAGATCAAGATAAATATATTGGTGTGATTAACTAAAAGGAATAATTAAATTAAAATAAAAGCAAATAAATTCTAAAGGTTATAATCAATATAGCTAAGCTCAAGTATAAGGTAGATTTCATTGATTTTCCCTATTTAATCTAATCAAGTTTCTCATCTATGAAACTAGGTAAATTGTTTATAATTTATTCATAGACTTATAAAACTGATTCTATTAATTAATTAAACCCTCTAATTAACTCATCTTCCAACACAATTAATCTTGAAAAATAATCAATCAATAAAATTATTAATCATAACCTTAAAACGCCCAAAGTTCATTAAAACAATATTCCTGTTCAAATTAATAAACTTTGGTTTTGTTAATTAGAGCTCTTATATAGCTCAACTTACGAAGCAACTATATAATCTTAAATCATGAACTAAAGGTGATCAAGATTCAATCAAGCATTAATGCAAATTAACAAATTCATAGATCTAAGGAGAAAACTCAAATTAAATTAAATAGGTTTTAAAATCAACTACATCATCCTATACTTGAAAAAGAAAATTAGTTCATGGAGAATGGAAGAAGAACACCCAAACAATAATTACAAGTTGAGAGAGACATGAAGAAAGAATGAAAACCCCGTTTTAATCTTGAGATCTTCACTTTTGGATCTTAAATCTTCAACTTCTAATCTTGCTTGAATGAAAGGAATTAATGTGTTTGTTTTTAAAGAGAGAGTTGCTTCCTCTAGAGAGAGGATTGTTATTGTTTGCTGCTGTATTCTGCTGTTTATATATGTATCTTTAAGTCCAAAATTGGATTAGGTTTGGATTCCTTCTTTTTTTAGCTGTTTTCATCGCAACATGACCACAACACTGGTTGGCTAACCTATGTCGTGCCCATGTCACATCTTTTCTGAGTCTGTGCGTGTTTTTATCTTGCCATCAGGTCTCTTAGTCAACATAACTTCAACATGACTTGGACATATCTCAACATGACCTCGACATGACATGGCTATCCCATGTTACAATTCATGTCAGGCATTTTTTTACTCCTTTTTCTTTGATTTTCAACCAAAGTTCATAATTCGACCTAATAAGCAAATAAACAGTAAAATCAACAATTCTTAAAGTAAAATAACATTAAATATAAGGGATTTTGATTATAAAATATATATAAAATTAACCCATATTAATTTCTCCCACACTTAAATGTTAGCTTGTCCTCAAGCAAATCAATTCATCATAAATGACATAAACAATTATCTAACTATTTTGCCCACAATAATTACAAAAAAAAATTGAAAAATCTTTTAAGACAATTTTATACTTAAAAGAAATTTTAACAATTAAATTCTCACTACTAATGCCAAACAAAATCAATGAAAATTAACACTAACAAATAGAAAATTACATAACCCAAATACACTCACTAAAGATTTCACTCAATTCACTCAAAGTGTTTAAGGTATTTTTCAATGGAATTCACTCAATCACAACATAATTAGGATCTTATCATATGCTTGT
>CANYLF010667276.1:0-16253 GCA_948193215.1 Bocquillonia castaneifolia
CATGAGCCACATGAAGAGTTTTTGAGCTTGGAAAAGATTGTGGAATTAGAGCGCCATGAAAGGATGCAAGCACACCTTGAGAATACTAAGAGGGAACTTCAAAAATTTGTTAGGAAACCTAGAGGGCAAACTCCATTGCCTAAGGTGCCTCAAAGTAAGCTTATGGTTGAAGGTTTAGGTAAGGAATTTACTTCACCTTTCATTGCTAACCCCCTTGTTGACTTGGAGAATTTCCATAATGTTTGGAGTACTAGCTCCTCGGAGAGTGACCCAAGCGAAACTTCCTCCTACGATGGTAAGGCCTTTAACTTTCTCATGGACACCACTTTTTCTCTCCATTCCCTCTTATTAATCCAAATAGCAATAAAGATGATCAATTGAAGCAAGCAACGAAATCATTGGCCATGATTGAAAAGATGAAGGATATTTGGGGAGTGACTCGTGAACAAGGGGAGGAGATGAAAAATCTGTGTTTTAAGAACACTATGGCTAGAGTTGAGGCATTCAACGAGTGTCCACAACCTCAAGAGGAAAGTGATGATGCAACTAGCATGCCCATTGAGCGCAAGATGCGTAAAAGGTCCAAGAATGTTAGGCGTGCAAGCAATTCAGTTGAATTTGGGAAAGGACGTCGCTATTCTACTAATGCCAGGTGTTTCATTGAAGTGGAGATGGATTCTTTCGATTCCAACTAGCTTTTCTTCATTCCCTATCAATTTTCTACCAAGCCATTTCATCTTCATCATTTTCTTTGGCTTTTATCCTTAGTGTTTTAGGTTTTTTGTGTTTTTAGTTGTTTTGTTTGGTTATGTTTTATTTTTACTTTTCTTGTTTCCCCAATTTTGTTATCAAGCTTTTAATCTTTAGAATTGAATTTTTGTTAAGCTTAAAGGGATAGTTAATTTTACATTTTATGTTTTAGTTGTTTAATTGTTTTATGTTTTTAGTTGTTTGTTTGTTTTTCCTGTTTAATTTATTCTATCTATTTGTTTTTCTTTGTGTTAATGTTTATTTTGTTTAGATTTTTTGTATAAATTTCTGGTTTTTGTTATTTTAATTTTTAAAAAAAAATGGGAAAAATCATCCGGTTTGAACCGACCGGTTCAAACCGAACTGGTTCAATCGGCTATCAGCCCTCCCCCTTCTTTTATTTGGACGACAGCCTCCCCCACCCCCTTCCTTTTATTTTTCTTTTCTACATCACTTCTTGCTTTATTTTTGTGAACTTTACCAATTGATTATACTTGGTTTCCTTTGATTTCCTACTACTTTTGGATACATTAAGCTTGGTTTGGAGATTAATTTCATCTTTGCATTTACTTTTCAAAGTTTTATTTGCTTTAGTGGAGATTAAGGTATGTCCTACATCCCAATTTCATTAATTAGCAATTTTCTTTTCTTAATTCTTATCTTTATAGTTTAGGATTTTGTTTTCGGTAAATTCTTGTGTATATATGTCTCTAATTATTCTTGTTTCCTTATTTCTTATTTCCATGTTCTTGTGTTTATATTGTTTCTTTTGTTCTTATGATTTAGATGGTTATTTGATGAAATTGGGATTTGATTTTGTGTATGATTGATGTTAGGTGATTGTTTATGCTTTAGAAGTGAATTTTGGTGGAATTAGTGATTCTAATTGACATATATGGATGAGCATTGTTAATATGCACTCTAGGTGTTTGATAAATGCCTAGCTCACTTTCAAGAGTAGTTTATGCATGTTTATGGGCTGTTTTAGCATTCTTTGCATGTGCCCTTGGTTTGGATTGTGTTTAGGCTTAGTTCCTACACCATTTTGCATGTTTGATTAGGCAATTGTGCTACATTGTTGCTCATGCCATTTTTCATGTTTTATATAGTCATTATGCATGTACAGGGGGCTGTTTTGATTATTGTTTTTGCCTATGCATGTAGTAGTTAATTTTAGACATTCTAGTGCATTTTAAAGGTCTTGTAAGTGCCTAGTTTGCACTAGTTTGGCATGTGCTCTATTTCTTGGGTCTAATGCATGCATAATTTTGATTATAGGGCTGTTTACGGTTCTATTTGTTGCTAGGATTATACGGTGTAGTAGTGGTATGTTGTCTTATAATTCCATGTCACTTTGGCACCTAATTGTGAAAGCTTATTTTTGGTTTCATGATTGCATTGTTATAGGCTCATTTTTGGTTGTTTGGTGTTTGGTTTTGTAGGCAATGTCAACACGCTCTCAAACCGTCCGGAATCGTTCCACGAACAAAAAGAATGAAGCATGGTATACAAAGAACAAGGACCATGCATTTGTGGTGGAAAAGTTCATTGGTGATGATGTGGAGGAACGGTTCCACTTGCGTGCTCTCTTTTAACCTTTTGGTTGGGCACAAATGATGAACATTTGAGGTGATTACTACCCCGAATTGGTAAAGAATTCTATGCTAACATCACACCAAAGGGCGATGATGACTTCACTGAGATTACAACCACTATCCGTGGTCACGAGCTTAAGATTACTACATCCATTTTGGCTATGTTGTTGGGTTTACCGAATGTGGGACGTCTTGCTACTAAGACTAGGAAGGTTCACATTGATCCTCATTGGCAAGTTCAGGAAGCTTTACAGAGGTTTGGCTTTTCAAGGGATCATAGACAATGAATTTTAAGCAAGTACTTAACTGGGAAGCAGAGGTTAGTACAACAACTTCTGGGTTTTAATATCATTCCTTGTCATCCGAAGGGCTATTGGGAGGTACATGTGCTTGAGATGTTTTTACTAGATATTATGTTCATTGGGACTCCTGCTTTTCCCATTATTAACCGACTATCATTGCTTCCATTAAGTCTATGACTAGTCCGAAGACCTCCACTGCTTCCTTTTTATTTCTAGTGTTGATTTTTAGCCTTAGTCGCCGTGCTATTACTCCACTGCCTGCTAATATTCAGATTGTTTAAGATACAGGTGCTGAGTGTATCTCTTTTGATACATTGGGTCATTTCCACTATGAGGATGATGGGAAGGATTGGATTTCTGTTCAGGGTAGGAGATCTGCTCCTACTAGGGAGAATGTTTATGTACCACAGGACGGGGATGATTTTGTTTTACGAGGAGCTTCTGCAGGTGCTTCCATTTTTGTAGCCCAAGCTCCTGTGGCTGGGCTTGTTAGGGAGGTGACTGTACCTCCACCTACTGCCCCTGCTGCTACCCGTCATCGTGAGTCATCTTTTGTGATTCCTCATCGCTTACTTCGGCTTTGTCGATCTAGGGAGTAGGCTGCCGTAGCTCGTCATGCATAGGTCATGCGCCGACATGATCAGCTTGAGCATGGCATGAGTTTTCTACACAACCGTGTGACTGAGATTGAGTCTAGGTTGCCTCCAGCCGATTATGATTGATCGATGCTATCTTTTTCTTTATTTCTTTCTATTTTTATTTTCTTTTATTTTTATTTTTATTTTTGTTGTTTTTGTGTGTTTCAGCCTCTTTTTGTACATGCCACGACTTGGTTTGGCATCGGCTTAGGATCGTTTTAGAACCTGATTTCTGCAATTACAGGTAAGAAGTTGCTTAGGTGTGGATGTTAGGGATTTCTGGCTATTGTCAGAGATACAACCCTGGAAGTAGATGATGTGAGTGATGTGCCGATAGTATGTGAATATCCGGATGTGTTTCCAGAAGAGTTACCAGGATTGCCACCTGATAGGGAAATTGAATTATGCATTGATGTGGTTCCTGGAACCGCTCCCATTTCTATACTGCCATATAACATGGCCCTAGCTAAGTTGAAAGAGCTGATGGAACAGTTACAGGAGCTACTTAATAAGGGTTTCATTAGACCTAGTGTTTCTCCCTAGGGTGCACCTATTTTGTTTGTGAAAAAGAAGGATGGTACACTCCGACTCTGTATTAATCACAGAGAGCTGAATAAGGTGATAGTTAAGAACAAGTATCCACTCCCCAGAATTTATGATCTGTTTGATCAGCTGCAAGGTGCCTAATGCTTTTCCAAAATTGATTTGAGATCGGGTTATCATCAAATGACGATCAGAGAAGAAGATATTCCTAAGACTGCATTTCGGACTAGATATGGTCACTACGAGTTTCTTGTTATGTCCTTTGGGTTAACTAATGTTCCAGCAGCCTTTATCGACTTGATGAACAAAGTGTTCAGACCATTTCTAGATCGGTTTGTGATCATGTTCATTGATGATATCCTGGTGTATTCCAAAAGTGTAGAGGAGCACGAACAACATTTAAGGATGGTGTTGGAAACTTTAAGGAGGAAGCAGTTGTATGCAAAGTTTTCTAAATGTGAATTCTAGCTGGATGGTGTTACTTTCTTGGGGCATGCAGTGTCCAATGAAGGAATTCAAGTTGATCCAAAGAAGATAGAAGTTGTATTGGATTGGCCTAGACCTACCACAGTAACGGAGATTAGAAGTTTCTAGGTTTGGTAGGCTACTATCGGAGATTTGTACAAGACTTATCTCGGATAGTAGCACCATTAACACGCTTAACTTAAAAGAATGTCAGGTTTGAATGGGATGAAACATGTGAAAATAGCTTTCAGTTACTAAAGGAGAGGTTCACTACAGCACCTGTGTTGACCTTACCTTCTAGGACTGATGGCTTTACTGTGTACTGTGATGCTTCTATAGTGGGTCTAGAGTGTCTATTGATGCAGAATGGGCATGTAGTGGCCTATGCTTCTAGATGGTTGAAGAACCATGAGAGGAATTGCCCTACCCACGATCTAGAGTTGGTAGCTGTAGTGTTTGCCTTGAAGATTTGGAGGCACTATCTTTATGGTGTACCCTATGAATTATATACTGATCATAAAAGCCTAAAGTATATATTTTAGCAAAGTAACCTGAACATGAGACAAACTAGATGGTTAGAGCTGTTCATGTATCATCCTAGGAAGGCAAATGTTGTGGCAGATGCTTTAAACAGGAAGTCAGCTGGAAGCCTTGTTCATATCAGTGTTGGAAGGATGCCTCTGTACAGGGAGATTGATCAACTGTTTGATCAATGATTGCAATGGTGGGTGAATAGGCATGGATGTTTGATAACATAGTTCAGAATAAGATCTATGTTTCTGGACCGAGTGAAAGCAGCTCAATCACAGGATCCAGAGTTATAGAACATTCGGTACCGGGTGCAACAAGGCCCAACGGAAGAGTTTAGGGTTGATGGTGAAGGCATTTTACGGATGGGCACTAGGGTGTGTGTACCTAAGGTTGATAACGTGCAGAAGGATATTGTGGAGGAAGCTCACCATACACCTTACAGTGTTCATCCTGGTGTAACTAAAATGTACCATGATCTAAAAAGCATGTACTGGTGGAGTGGTATGAGGAAGGATATAGTAGAGTTTGTATCCAGGTGCATGACTTGTCAAAAAGTGAAGTTAGAGCACTAGAGCCCTTATAGATGGCTACAACCATTACCTATCCCAGAGTGGAAGTGGGACATGATTATGAAGGACTTTGTAATCGGGTTACCCCATACCCGGAGTGGGTAGAACTCAATCTGGGTGATTGTTGATAGATTGACCAAGTCAGCTCACTTTATACCTATAAAGAAGAACTACACCGTGCAGAAGTTGGCTAAATTGTACATTTCTAAAATAGTACGTCTACATGGAGTTCTAGAGTCCATTGTATCAGATAGAGATTCAAGTTTCACCCTGATGTTCTAGAGAGAGCTGTAGTCAGCTTTGGGAACCAGATTAAACTTTAGCACAACTTTTCACCCACAGACGGATGGGTAGTCTAAGAGAACCATAAAGACTTTGGAGGACATGTTTGCGGATATGTGCCATGGACTTTGGTGTCTATTGGGATTTGAACATTCCATTGATTGAATTTGCTTACAATAACAGTTATCATGCCAGCATTGAAAATGGCACCATTTGAAGCGTTGTATGGCAGGAAGTGTAGATCCCCGTTGTGTTGGGACATTGGTGAGACGTAACTTTTTGGACTTGAATTGGTTCAGATTACTTCTGAAAGGGTTCCATTGATTCAATAGAGGTTGAAAACAGCTTTTAGCTGACAAAAGAGTTATGCAGATCCAAAAAAGAAAAGGATGTTTCTTTTGATGTTGGCGACTGGGTGTTTGTGAAGGTGCCACCCATGAAGGGTGTGATAAGATTTAGCAAGAAGGGTAAATTGGCACCTAAATATGTGGGACCTTATAAAATCAATGCTAGAGTTGGTTATGTGGCTTACAGGTTAGCCTTGCCACCAGAATTATCTAGAATCCATCCGGTCTTTCACGTGTCAATGTTCAGGAGGTACATTTCAGACCCATCATATGTGATTCAGAAATATGATATTGAGATTGGGGAGGATTCGACATATGATGAGTACCTAGTAGCTGTGATTGATCACCAAGTGAGACAGTTACGATCCAAGTCAATCCCGATGGTGAAAGTGGTGTGGAGAAACCATTTTGTTGAAGATTGCACTTGGGAGCTAAAGCAGGATATGCGGGAGCAATTTTTCCAATTGTTCCTGCAATGAGGTATGTTTCTAAATTCGAGGATGAATTTATTTTAAGGTGGGGAGAATGTAATACCCGTAAATTCTGTAATTATTAATTCCTAATTTGGGAATTGATTTATTAAGCTTTAATCTCTAAAAATAAGAATGATAGTTATGGATGCCCGTTTGAGCTAAAATTTGGTTTGAAAGTGTAAAATATATTTTCGAGCTTGCGGTTAAAATTTGAGGTAAAACCGGGTTAAGGATATAACTTAATTAAGAAAAAGGACCTAATTGAAAAACCTAGAAACTTTGTTATATACATAGCTTATATTCTGCCAGGGACTTATTTGTGAGAGAAAATTTTCCTTGAAAACTACTGTTGAGTCCCTAGATTCTCTACACATCGCTACTGTAGCCCGATCCTTTCTCATCCATTGTTCATCATTTTCCGACCACCATTGTCGTCGATCTTAGTGTCAAAATAAAGCTTGTGACATGACCAACCTATACACACCCATAATTTCAGCAACCATCGATGGTGGAGGAAGAAATCAAGCTCGCAAAGTCCGATCAAGGCCACCTCCATGGAACGATGTGCTCCGATAACCGTCAGTTTAAATTGACACTGCCATTGAGTAGATCGGCCTCCAAAATCCCCAGACAGCACAAACTGCGATATTGAATCATCAATTATGGCGGTGGTCGGAGTAGTGCTTCATTCTCAGCACCGGCGAGAAGTTTGCCTTTGATTCGTCGTCTGTGGGGCTTTTTCTAGGCCCGTGAGTGGTAGAAGTAGTCTTGGGAGGTGGTTACGCAACCGTTGGGTAAGTTTAGAGCCCTAATACCACCTCGGTTGGGCCACACGAGCTGCCATGGGCGGTGGCAATGGGGCCCAGCCTGAAAATGGGTAAAAATATTTTTAAAAATTAAAGAAAAATATTTTGAACAACTTTAATAAATGACCGATAGGCTAATTATGTACAGTTTTTAAATTAAAAATCCCGGAAGTAAATTGACGGTTTTTGTAATTCCTCGATTTACGTATTACACGTCTAATTTGATTGTTTGGATGTTTTATATGTTGTAAGCATGTCATATATGTTATAATTAAGTCGAAATGGAATCGAATTGGATGAATTTTATAATCGGACTAATTAAATTGGTTTTAGGACTGTCTAGACCGTATGACGAAATACTGGATTCTCGGACTGTTGAGGACTGACTGAACTTTGAATAAGTATATATTAATAGATAATAAATGGTGCGTAAGTTCAATAATGAATAAATATAGATAATGTTGTTATTTGCTGTAATTGATATGTTTGGTAAGTCTGGGTATTTTGGTAGGCCCGGCAATTGGTTGTGGTTATGGAAGTGTCATTTTTATGCAGGATGGGCTCCACTTCAGTGGAGAGATGTCCATTTTACAAGGGAAGTTCTGCCAAATTTTTGACAGAACTTTCTCGCAAAACGTGATATCGAGTTTAACGAATTAAGTAATATAATGTGTTATAGTTATAGGTTTATAATATAAGTCATCGTCGATAAATAGAAATCTAGAAATTGTTAAGGATTAAATTTGGTTAGTATTCTAAAATCCTCTATATTGATTGTATTCTGTAGAGAGTTTCAGAGTCATAGACAGAGCTGGTAGCTCCGAAGCGTAAGGAGACGCTCTTTCGATCTGTAAGTTAATTTCACATTTATGATTTGCTCATAAAATGCATGTTAGGAATATTGGTATTCTATATATCATCATCATCATCGTCATCATCATCATCATCATCATCATCATCATCATCATTATTACTGTTATGATTATTATTATCATTATTATTAGTATTATTAGAATTGTTATTACTAGTTATTATGATTATCATATGCTATGCCATATCATGTAGAGATTATATATTTTTATATGTATTTATATTATGATGTGAATATGGTTTGTATATTGTGAGTTGTATGCTATGCATATGTTCTGTGGATTTGTGACTGCGGTTGGAGGACAGACATAGAACGAGCTACCTGGTGGGTGTCACCAGGCTGTGTACACACTTGAATCAGGTATGTTTACTAACTTGGGTTTAAGGACGGGGCTTGCTCATGAGACACTCCGGGCGCTGATCCTATTTATTTTATTATGGTTATATAGTGGCGTGCTCGTGAGACATTCCTGGCGACCGTAACAGTTTTGATTAAGATTTGGGGCTTGCTCGTGAGGCACTCCGGACGCCAGACAAATATTATTGGAATAAGTGAATCATTTGGTATAAAAGAGCCTAAGGGGCTATATGGGGAGGGGGGTGTGTTGGGGGAGTGGGAATTAGAGACTATTAGGTGTTCTGCTTCGATCATCCTCCTTGTTTGCTATGCATCGCTGCATTCATGAATGTGATTGTTTGTGTGTGTGTGTGTGTATATATATATTGTGTGACTGCCTGCGAGTTAGGCTGTATTTCATAATTGTGTTATTAATTCACTCAATGAGGTCTGACTCCCCTTAACTTTACATTTTTTTTTCAGGACTCCTCTATTCAGACCTCTGGTATCAATCCTCTATGATGGTCCTCTTCTTCATCGACAAGTTTTGAGTAGGTTTTAAATTTAAATATTTGGGTATATTTTTACATCTGGAGAGTATTGTTTGCATTAGGATGACAAGTTGTTACGTCATGGAAGTATTAAGATATTATATTATATTATATTATATTATATTATATTGATACTGATATCAAATGATATTATATTATCCGTAAACCTAACATGGATGGGTATAGCCTTGTGAGGCTTCTGTTAAATATGATGGTTACTTTATAATTATATTAATTTGGACCTTCTGGGTTTCATATGCATGTTATGAGCAGAGTTATGTTTATGCTTTAGAAACCAAATTATATAATGTTCGCAATTTATGCTTTTATATGATTGTTATTAGGTTTCAGGCTAGCCACGGGTTCCGGTAGCATATAGCTTTTCCGTTCCTTGGCGCTGGTCACGTAACCCGGGTTTGGATCGTGACATTATGGCTAATCAAAATAAGACAAGAGGATTTTCCTTTCGGTCTATTCGCCTGTTTATTCCAATGAATGTCTAGGTCTAGTATTGGTATCTCTTGTTAATACTAGGGTGTAATGACTTGAACTTTGATATCATTTGAAAAAGGTTTGAGATTGATTGAAAAAAATTCAAGTTGAGATCTAATTTCAACTATTCACAAAATTCAAGTTTGAGATTGAGTAGGTCAAATTCAAAAAATTATCATGCATATTGAACCTCTAATATTCAGTGACAAAATAAAAGATCTTGGGATTTTCTTCAAGGTCTATACATTGACTCCAATTCCATTGGGGAAAAATTTAATTGCTTATTTCACTCCAATTTATATCTTCAACTTGAATAATGCAAAAATTTAATATTCCATTGGCTAATAGTTCTCACACTTTGATATCTTAATTTTTAATAATGCAAACTTAAGTTTCAATTTTTTTTGTTAACACTTAGCATTCAAAAGGAATACCTACATATATAATTTAAGGACACATAAATGAAGAAGTTAAGGAGTTAAATTAACACTACAATAGTTGCGGCTAGCAATTCCTAAATATATAATTGTACTACACTCGATTGATTGTATAATAAAATTGTGGGAAAACAGATCCTTTCTTCTTCCTATTTTAGTAAGCTAATTAATGCCTTCTCTGCACACCATTTTGAATGCTATTTTTTCCAAATTTTACCTTATGTGTGTGTGTGTATAAGAGAAAGAGGGGTTGCTTGATAATAACTATACTAAACTTTTTGAACTCAAACTAATTCACTGTGAGAGATTTAGTGTCAACTTTTTTAGCTCATAAGAGTCATTCTGTCCTCTCTCATTGAATTCGACGCTTGAACTCAAAATCTAGCATTTTATCATTTATACTAACCTTTATTGGTTACTGATAGCTCCACTTAGCGACTCTTATTATTGAAAGTGGCTAATGCACGTTGATGTGGGGGGAGGAAGATGCCTAGACTGAGAAAGGTACTATATTTGATCATTGTTATCCGAGGTCATAAGCAATCCACGTCTAAAGTTATAGACAAATTAATAACTTTTAATTTTTTTTTAGGGGATAATATATCTAGGAGGTCACCAAATTATGGTCAGATTTTAAAAAGAGTACCAATTTTCAATTTGTTTCTTTTTAGTGACCATACTTTTATTTTATTTCAATTGGAGGTTTCCTGATGCAATTTGTGACTGATTTGTTAGAAATAGTGGTTGATTTGCGACGTGGTGACCAAAGAGAGTATACTCTCTACATATTTGTCATGCCAATAAGCTCTTGCATATCATGTCATGTTCTAAGTAGCTATTGGAAAAAAATTAGGAAAGTGAAAATTTAGGGCTTCTTTAGGGTTTAGGGTTTCCAGTAGCCACGTAAGATATGATATGACATGTAAGAGCTGGTTGATATGTCAAATTAGTCATAAATTCCAAAAAATTAACTCCTAATTTCAATAGGTAACTTTCAATTGAAATAAAATAAGAATGTCTGCTTAACAAAATAAAATAAATTGAATGTTTGGTTATCAAAAAGAAATAAATTGAAAATTAATATCCTTTTTTTAAATTCAATAATACTTCAGTCATCCTACATGTTAATTAACCTTTTTAGGGACATCACGTTAACTTTGATTGCCAACTTTTTTTTTTCCCTTTTATTTCTTTTATTAGTATTCCTACGACAATTATTTTCAATGTTGAAAATTAGATGTACAATAGTTAAATTCTATTATTGAGTCGTTGCGGTAATGCGAAACGTCAAGTGACCAAATGAGGATGACCACACTTCGTATATATGACAAATTGTTGAGATGTTAAATTGAAGTCTCATCAAGTGAAATCGATCATATGTCTATAACCCACATGCACTAACCGATTCAAGGGGGCAAAGGATCATTGCCCCTATAGTCCTAAAAAAAATTTCAAAAACCTCCTTAAAAAAATTTATTTTTCAAGTTTAGCCCTTTTAAAATTAATTTTCGACCCTCTAACTTTTCAAAAATTTAAAATATTCCCTTGAAAAGATTAAAATTATTTTTATGTTCACTTATAAAATTTATTTTACTCCCTCTAAAATTAGTTTTCGACCTCCTAACTCTTAAAAATTTAAAATATTCCTTGAAAAGATTAAAATTATTTTTATGTTCACTTACAAAATTTATTTTGGCTCCTCACTAAAATTTTTGGGTCCGTTACTGCCCACGTGTATAACACACACAATATACCGGATCATTAATCATAAAAAAAAAAAAAATTCCCACTAAGTTGTTTTCTAGGCATCTTACGAACATCCTTTTCCAAATGTAATGCACTAAAAATTAAGATCAACTATATATACAACCACAATGATAATATGAATAATATTGCATTCGGATTCATGAACTTCAACTCTTGGATTTGAGTTTGGTCTGAATAATATTGCATTCGGATTCATGAACTTCAACTCTTGGATTTGAGTTTGGTCAACATCTAATCTGGGATTTGTTAATTAATACTTATGAATCTAAATTTGATTGAAAATTTATGATTGAAGATTTTCAATAAATTTCAATTTTTTAAGTAAAAAATGTATTCTAATAGTCTTTTTAAGTAATAATTAAAGAAAAAACTGATGGATTTCAACTAACTTATACACTAGTAATTATTTGAAGACATTTTTTTTCTCTAATCCATAAACTGAAATTCATAATTTTGTTATTCCAAAATTTTAAATTAACTTAAATTTTGAGCTTATATATCATGAATCTGATTAATTGGCAAAGTAAATATCTATGTTCTATGAGATGGAGTTTGTATTGCATTTAGGTAGAAGGGCTGTGCAAACGGGTATTCGGTTCGGTTCGGTTTAAGTTGGAACATACCTATCGGTTTTTCGGGGATCCAAACTTAGAAGCGAACCTAACCAAACTAACCCTTAAATCAAAAGCCAAATAAACTTAATCAGTTCGGTTTAATCGGTTCGGTTTAATTGATTTTCATTTTATTATTTTATTTTTTTAATAAATATTAACCATATTTTAATACACTAATTTAATAAATAAAATAATTAAATATATTTATAAAAATAAAAAATATATAAAAATGTATGAAAATATATAAAATATATGTAAAATATATATAAATATAAAAATAAAATATTAAATTAAAAAATTTCGGTTATTTGGATGATTTAGTTTTTTAAACATAAAAACCAAACCGAAAACTAATTTTTTTAAAAATGAAAATCGAAGCTAACCGATTAACCAAACAAACTGAACCAAATTTCATAAATTGGTTCGTTCTAGTTCGGTTTTGTATAGCCCTACATTTAGGTACATGACTTTGTACTCAAATACGACAAAACTTTTTGTATTGCATATTATACACATTAAATTCCTTATTTAGTTCAATTCCCATATTAAATAATATGAATTTATAATAAACTACAAATACATCATTTAAGGATATGTTTGTCATAAAAAATATTTTTATCCTATGTAATTTAAGGAATTCCATCTAATTATAGCGAATTTTATTAAATTAAAAATTAGAATTTCTAATGAATTTCAATATAAAATAAAACCAAAATAAATCCACATACTTGGTTTCTCCAACTTAATGCTTTAGATATACCCCAATGCTGCATCTCAAATATGCAAACATGTAATTTCTCTAAGATACTGAGAGAATCTGAATTATTAAAACAATTAATTACCAATGGATCCAAGTCCCTCTCCTTGAGCCACCAATTTTCAAATCTGAATCGATGAACACGACCTTGACTGATCTTAGGATCTGATTCCAGTAATAATTAGGGGGTGTGATCTGAAGTAGCTGATACCAAATTCCATAACCTTACGTTGGATACAGGTTGAGACCAAAGCTCTATCCAACCGTTCTAGTACTCATGAATCTGTTCCCCTAACACGTTCCTAATTGAATGGTTGGCCCAATAAAGGAAGATCATTCAAAATGCAATCCTCCACCACTGATTGAAAACCATTGAAAAGCCATTGAGGGTGAGGATTTCTACCTTGCTTATCACTAACTTTCAGAAGATCATTAAAATCCCCAATGCAACACTAGGGAATAGAAGACTGGGTTTTTAAATGTCGAAGGAAATCCCATGAAGCTCTTACCGGGAAATTAAGTGTTTGATTGACTTAAAACTTCCTAAAAAGTATAAATTCATTTTTTAAATAAAAATTATTTTATAAAATCTAATAACATAAATACCCTTAATATAATTATCTTTTATATTATGTATAAGGATGAAATAGGAAGCTAAACTCCGAAAGTTACACTTATCAAGATTTTACTAAGGAACTTACTTTCTAGTAAAGGGAAATCAAACTCCTAACTTCCTGAAAAATAGTATTACAAAAACAAACCAAATAAAATTAAATTGTCTACCCATGAAGTTTAACTTCCCTAACAAAGTTATCACAACCAAGCAAGGGCTTTCAATATATGTCAAAATCTCAAAATACGTTTTAAAAAAATATCAATACAAGTAAATCGATAATTGCAGTGCATATAAAAAATCTAAATCAAAGTTATGCTTATTTTGATCAATAAAAAATTATATTGAATTAATTAATAAAATAAAATAAGTTAAAATCATTACAAAATAATACAAGATACAAACAACGCAACGTAAGGAATGAATATATATATCGCATGCATTTCGAAAGCATTTGCAAAGGATACGATAAATCAACATTGATTTGGAATATTAACAAGGTTCGCCCTTTCAAATCGTTTAATTTAGATCCAAATTGTGATTTTTTCTTGATTGGAGCAATGCATGCAAATTGTCGGCATATGTTACAATGCTCCACTTAGCAACTCTCACTGCTGAAACCAAGCAAACAAGCAAATTAAGGATCACTTTAACTTTTTTTTTAAAGGGGAATCACTTTAACTTTGATTGACATCTTTGTTTTTGCCCCCTTATTCTTTTCATTAGTATTCGTACAACAATTATTTTCAATCTTCATAATTAGAAGTACTATATATAGTGCCTAAATTTTATTATTGAGGTTGGTCGTCATTGAGATAACGCGAAATGTCAAGTGACCAAAAGATGAAGACCACACTTCGTATATAAGACAAATTGGTGGGCTATTGAACTGAGGTCTCATCAATGAGGGAACCAATTTGTATGGAGCAGGTGGAATGGATCATGTGGGTCGATGTGAATCACTTATATAGAGATATGATTTACCGGATCATAATCCATAACAAAAAAGTTTTATATCAATAATATCGATTTGAAGATAATTTCTCTCTCTTTATATATATATATATATATGTTTTGGCCAAACACCAGCGGACCTAGGTGTTGAAGATGGTAGGTGATTGTCGATTTCAAGTTAGTAATATCTTAAATTTGTTACTAAAAACTTATTATTTTTTTAAATATATTTATTAACAACCTTAAAATTATTGTTTTACTTCATCTTATTAATTATATATGCTATAATTTGACCATCCATAAAAAAAAAATTTCTGAATCCATTTTTGCACTTCAATGGTTTTACACAATCAGAAACTGTTCTCCCGATGGGCCGGGGCTGCATAAGTTGTTTGCTATTATGAATATCTTTTCCAAATGTAATTTTCTAAAATTAAGAACCACAAGAATAATATTGCATTAGGAATCATGAACTTCAACTCTTGGATTTGAATCTGGTCAACATCTAATATGGGATTTGTTAATTACTACTTGTGTATCTAAATTTGATTAAAATTCCAAGATTAAAGATTTTCAATAATTTTCATTTTTTTAAGTAAAAAAAAAGATATTTTAATAAACTTTTAAGGAATGTTAAAAAAAACTGATGGATTTCAAATAACTTATCCACTAGTAATTATTTCAAGACATTTTTTTCTCTGATCCATGCATAAACTGAAATTCATAATTTTTTTATTCAAAAATTTTAAATTAGCTTCAAAATTTTAAACTTATGAATCTGATTAAATGAAAAGTAAAATATCTATGTTCTATGAGAGATTCAATTAGGGTACTGCACTTTGTACTTAAATGCCAAAAAACTACATACATTGCATATTGTACACATTAACAAACAAAAGCACAAACACTTAAGGGTAGAATAGACATATTAATTAGCTGCAAATTAAACACAATTTGTTAATGGAAAGTAAAGAAAAAGGAAAACTGATGAGTTAGCAGAGAAAACACTGACTTGAATGATTATGATACGTTACGAATGAGCTTGGTACAAAGGTACTGAGTTCGTTTTCAAGAGACTAACTCATAGAGGGAGAAGCAAAAAAAAAACAAACGAACAAACATGATGACACGAGAACAAAACAAATGCAAGCAAATAAAACAGTGAGAGTAAGAGAACACGGTTACAAGGTTATGGCTTCTTCTTATCAACATCCTGGCTTGTAAATAGGACATTTGCAATTCGGAGGATATGGTGTACCGGGTTTACATGTCGGAGTATCTGTAGGATTACCAGTATATCCACTGAATGAGGAACCGGATTCATGGTCAGCAAGCCATCGAGTACTGTGGGAATCCACTAGCAGCTCAAATTCCAAGTCCTCCGAAATCAGGCAATCTTCCCAGTTCCCATCGCAGCTAAAAGTGGTGTTCCTCTCCACAAGAAAAGCTGCATTGCAACCATTTCTTTTCAATATCATCATTAACACCAGGATCAACACTAGTGAAAGTGATTTATTCAAACCCATCCCTCTTTTTTTTCTTTAATTTTTTCCGATTTTC
>CANYLF010667492.1:0-15901 GCA_948193215.1 Bocquillonia castaneifolia
TGTTCTATTAGATAAATACATTAGCTTAGTTGTGCTAAATGTGAAAACCATTTTTATGCTTAAGCCTGGTAGGAGTTCAATGAACATGTTATTCCTTAGGCATGATAATGATAGTGTTAAAAAAGTTGTAAGATTTGTAAATAAGTATAGTTGGGTTGGTGAGCTTGATCTTTCTGAAGATCATGATCTTAATGTGTCAATTTTTTCTCATCCAATTTTGGAGTTAGACTATCTTGGTTATGGTATAGGTGATGAGAATGGTGGTGAAGGGGCTTTAAATAATAATGACGAAGGGGTTTAAAATGATGATACAAGTGTTGGAGGGTGTGATACAAGGGCTGTTAGGTTTGATACATCATGGTGGGCCTAATACATGGTTTGGTGTATATAATGGAGAAGGAACGAGTGCTGGTGGGCCTTTTGATTGGGACACTGATTTTGGGCCTATTAGGTTAACATAAGAAAATGAGAGTGGTCCAATGGGGTTAGTGGTCGACCCGCAAGTGCACGGGTGTCAAGTTATAGATAGAGTGAATAAGAGTATCGTTTTCCCAAGAGAAGCTAGCAATTTCGAGTATCGATTTCACGATCCGCAAAGATCATCCAAGTAACCAAATTTTGATTTTTATAAGCAAAAAAAATTAAAACAAGGAAACTAACAATCTAAAATAATTCAAGAAAATAACTATAGCTTAAATAAGGTACAAACTAAACACTAGGCAAACAACCAAATTAAACAAGCTAACAAGTGATTTAAGATTCAAATATCAAGTAAAGAACTCTAGGATATGGATCCACAATAACCAAGGTAGTGCTAGACATATGGGTAAAAGCTAAAGCATATAACCAACTCAATCAACAAGGGTGAGGGAGGATTAATTAGTCCTAACCTACCTCTAGGCCAAAACCTTGAACAACAACGCATCAAAGGCTAGCTTTCACTAGTCAATCAACACAAAGCAATCCCAATCAAGAATATAATCACCTCATTCCCCTACTAGCAACCATAATAGCTTTCACTATTATAGCAAACTAACATCTACATATGAATATCCATGGACTATCATGCCTTTCAACACAATAATCTACTAACTTGGCATAAAAAATGCTGGTCACACAAGATTTATACTCAAATATAGCTCATATACAAAACCCTAAGAAAGAGAAAGCATAAACTACCACAAAATACCCATAATCTAGCACAATCACAAGGGTTATGTTTCACCCATCCTAGAGCAAAGATAACTACTCACTAAACATTATTAACATAAATAAAACAAAAATAAAGAATGTAAATAAAAGGATATTACCCATAGAAGCTTGATTGGTAACACTAGAGATAGAATATTTAAAGAAAAATTGAAGAAAACTTTTATTGATTTAAAGTTGATTACAATCTAATTAAAGACTAAGATAAGATAAATCTACATTAATTTGATGTTTTCCTTATAATAACTAAGTGTTTTCTCTCTCTAAATGGCTACTAAAATGTTTGGGATCACTTGGTGCCCTAAAAATCAAGTTTGGGACCCTTTTAAGAGAGTTTGGAGTGCAAGGGCATGACCACGAGACCCGGGCTGGGCATGGAGGCAGCAAGTCTGGGAAGCTATTGGCCGTTTGCCCTGGCTGAGCTTGGGGAGGCCTAGGCCGGGCATGGAGGCAGCAAGTCCTTAGATGCTTCCTTCATCTGGGCTGTCTTATGGGAGGCATATCTTGCTTGTCCTGACTCCGAATTGAGAAATTCTTAAGGCTAAATTGAAATTCAGGAAGTCTTATACAAATTTCATGTTTTAATATTTTTCCAATTCAGCCTCCTTCATCTTCAAAATTCTCTCGATATTTTACTGCTACGTTGGAGGCAGCCACCGGAGTGCGTCTTGGTGCAAGGCTTGTATCTTCTTCATCCTAGCTCCAAATGGTCTGATTCCAATTGAAAATTGAAGTAGACTCAAAATCCTAGAGATCTGGAGCTTCTTATTCCAAGTCACCTTCCGTATTTCCCGTTTCGGCTCTTCGAACTTGACCGTTTTGCAAGACCTCTTTCTAGCTCATCAAGGCTCAATTCTCCACATTTTGCCCAAAAGCTTCAAACCGTTCAAACTTCACACCTACATGAAATTTACACCAAACCAAGCATAAATGATTAATAAAACTCAATATAAACAAAATGAATACATAAATGCTTGTATGATGCAAATAAGGGGAGTATGCATGGTATACACTTAGTAAAAGGGGGAAAACTCCCTAAAACTAAGCATATTTAAGCCCTAAATACTATGTGTGTTGCACACACATCAAACTCCCCCAAACTTAAATGTTTGCTTATCCTCAAGCAATCATCCAAACATAGGAGGTAAGCATGTAGGCACATAGACACATGTAGGTGTGAAAAACATGTAAAAACATCAATTTTTAAACTACTCTCAAAATTCCAAGGCAAAGTAAAAATTGGCCAATTAAAGTTTAAGAAAGGAATGTATACTTTAATCAACTAACCAGGCAATTACAAGAAGAAATTATGCTCAATTACTAGCCCATGACTCATACTTGCCAAAAATAATGCTAAAAGATTTAACTCATGCACCAAAATGAGCAAGGGAACAAATAACAAGCACCGGGTTTAGGAGATCTCACTAAAAGGTAAATGTTAGAGGGCTCATACTCCCAAGACTAACCCCTTTCTTCCATTAGAGTTCTAACCGGCTCTTTAAACCAAGGCGGATCCCCACATGCCCCTAAGTCTTAAGCCAACTTATTCCATGAATGCAATGCAATGCAATTTTCCTTTTCTTTTTCTTTGCTATTTGATTTTTCTTTTTCTCTTTTTTTTTTTTATTTTTTTTCTTTCAATGGCAAGATTTTGCCTTATTCATAGCAAGCATGTCCTATCATGGATACTTAGCTTCGTTTTCACGAATGCCCACATTTGTGATGCTAACACCCGGCTCTCCACTAAGGCCAATTTAAGCCATAATCGGGTACACTTAAGTGAGAATATACTCACCCATTGGAGTAGATGCAAATAAAGTAAACGTGCAAATGAAAAATGCAATAAATGTTGGCAAATAAAGAATTTCGGGGTATAGTTTTGGCCAATAATCAATGGTTAAGGAGGCAATTAAAAGCCTAATTTGGCAAAAGATTAGGGTTGGAGGCAAATCCTCACCCACATACCAAATGAGAACCCGCTTTCCCATACTAAAAACCCTTAATTTTGTAATGTATTGAGTTAAAAATTTTAGCAAAGATTTCAATTTTCCATAATCACAAAATAGCTCTTAAGGTTCAAAACATTTTGCAAAAACATTGATTAAAAGATTAAAATACACACTCAAGTCTTAAAAGTTGATTGACCCTACTTTACTAAGCATATATATACACAAAGGGAATGTACAAAAGGGAGGTAGTTTAAAGCATATAAGCACATATGATTTGGTGGAACTTTAAAATTTTAGGAAATTGAAAAATTTTTAAGTGCTAATTAGAGAGGAAAACCTTTTCAAAATTAAACCAAAACAAGCAAAAATTACTTAAGATTAAGGTAGCAAAATATCAAGGCAAAAACAAGAAATTAAACTAACCTAAGGTAAGAAATTGGCAAAAATTTGAGAGAGAGCAACCTTTGAGTGATTCATGCATATTGGCACAAATTGCTTAAGTTTGGAGGGACCCAAAAACGAAAACCAAAAATCGAGGTAACTTACCCACTTCCCCAAACTTAAATGAGGCAATGTCCTCATTGTCTCCAAAGTAAAAATGAAGCACATAAAACATGAAAGTATATAGGAGAGGCAATGAGCTAGCATAAATACAATGATAGAATAAGCATTTAAGTTATACAAAATATGTGGACCAAGAGTCCACCAAATGGAAAATTCTAAAAAGTATCAACTAGTGTAGTAACAAATAGTTATTACATTTATCCAAATGGTTATTGAAAGAAATGAAAATGTTTCAAGCATAAGTTAAATAGAAAATGCTTCAATCAATATCATTGGGAGGTGGAAGGGGATAGCAGAGGTTGTCGATTGATCTCCAAAGCTCTTCATTGCTCCACACATGCCATTGGTTGAAACTTGCATTCCACCTAGCCAACCAAATTCAAATGGAACAATTATCATGTAATGAAGTGCATCTTCATACTTGAAAGGATGAATGCAATACTATAGTCTAAATGAGCATATAACAAAGCCTTAAGAATCAGCAAAGTCAATCATCACAAGATTTACACTTTAACCACAACTCAATATTTGAAGGAAAAATAAAATTACAAGCAAGTAAAGTAAATAGCTAAAACGATATGTACAAAGGATACAAGGTTCTTGGGGTGCCTCCCAAGAGCGCTTGTTTTAGGTCACTTAGCTTGACCATACCATCGATCTCCTTATTGTGGCTCAAAGGGTGAGTGAGATGCAAGCACTCCTTCTATGCTCTTTTTCCTTGAATTAGCTTGCTTGGGAGGCTTTGGTGGCTTAATCACCTAAATCAGCTTCGAGACTTTTTTAATCACTTTTTCTTTAATCTTTTTCTTTATTTTCTTCTTTTTCTTTTTCTTTGGCACATCTCTTGAGTCTTTATATGGTGGTGTTGGTGGACATGACTTGGAAGCTAGTAAAGACACCTCTTCATCCTTGTATGGACTCTTATTGATGGAAGCTTCATCCATGCCTCCCACATCTTTCACTTAAACCATTGGAGGTTGTTTAAGGTGACTATCTACAACATCCACTTGACAAACTATTTTGACCTTTGATGGCTTTTCATTTATGTTCAATTTGAACTCCTCTTCATCATCACCAATCTTGTAAGTGATCCTTCCAAGCTTGACATCAATCATGGCTCCGGAGGTGGCAAGGAATGGCCTCCCCAAATTGACTGGGATTTGTTTATCTTCCTCCATATCCAAGACTACAAAATCAACCGGCACAAAGAATTTGCCCACTTTGATAGGCACATTTTCAAGTATCCCTAAAGGATAAGTAATTGACCTATCCACCAATTGTAATGAAATAGAAGTTGGCTTCAAGTCACCCATGGCCAATTTTTGACAACCGACAAAGGCATCAAACTCACACTAGCCCCAAGATCACACAAAGCTTTATCAAAGGTAGCTGTACCAATATTGCAAGGAATAGAAAAGCTACCCGAATCTTTAAGCTTTGGTGGGAGCTTGTTTTGGATGATAGCACTACACTCCTCGGTCAAAGCCATGGTTTCTACATCTTCAAGCTTTCTCCTTTGGCTCATAATTTCTTTCAAAAATTTGGAGTAGACCAACATTTGGGGAAGTGCTTCCAAGAGAGGAATGTTGATATGAAGCTTCTTGAACACTTCAATAAATTTAGAGAATTGTTGTTCAAGCTTTGATTTTTCTTGCCTCTTTGGAAATGGCAAGGGGGAGCACATAAGCTTTGGATTCCTTCTTGGGTTTGCTCTCATCCACCTTGGGGCTTGTCTCCTTGGCAAATTGCTTTAACAATGCATGATCCCTTTCCTCTATCTCCTTGGTGCACTTCTCACTCACAACTTGTGGCTCACATTCAATCTCCAAATCAACCTCCTCATCCCCCAAACTTGGACTTTGTTTGGTGTCCTCACCAACTCCCCCTTATGCCTCCCTACCACTTCTAAGGAATATTGCATTTGCATGTTCTCTTGGATTTTGTTGTGGTTGGCTAGGTATTGGTTGTTTGGATGATGAAGTAGCTTGGTTGGTTATTTGTGTCTCTAGCATCTTGTTATGGGTGGCTAGTTGATCAACTTTTTGAGAAAGTTGTTCTATCATCTTTTGTTGCTTTACCATGGCTTCCATGAAAGCATCCATGTTATGCTTGTTCTCTTGGGAAGGTTGGTATTGGTTATGCATGGGTGGGTAGTTCACTGGGGCTTGAGTGTTTAAGGGTGGCCTTTGGTTATAGTTGGGTTGTCTTTGATTGAAGTGAGGTTGGTTATGTGTTTGGTTATTCCCCCAAGATAATTTGGGATGGTTTCTCCAACCCGGGTTATAGGTTTGTGAATACGGATTTCCCCCTTGGTTTTAGTTATAGGAGTTCCCAACAAAATTTACACTTTCCCCGCTTGAAGAAAACGGATTCCCCACTTCATATTGATTGCTTGAATGGCCAACCCCTTCATATAACTCGCACATTGCAATTGAGGCTTGGCTTAAACCAACTTGCATCTTTTCCATCCTTCTTGCCAAGGCATCTAGCTTAGCACTTAGAGCCGTAAAACCATCTACTTCAAGGATACCCATTTGCTTCTTTGATACTCTAGAATCACCACCACCCTATTGAAAACTATTAAGAGCCATGTCTTCAATTAAATCTGTAGCTTCTTGGTGAGTCTTGTTCATAAGACTTCCATTTACCGCCACATCCAAACTTAGCCGTGTTTATGGAGAAATGCCTTGATAAAATGTTTGGACAACAATCCGGAAGTCCATGGTGTGGACAACTCCTCACAAGGTCTTTAAACCGCTCTCATGCTTCATACAAAGACTCGTCATTGCCTTGGGAGAACTTAGAGATAGCTTCTCTAAGTTTAGCCGTCTTGGTTGTGGGAAAGTACTTGGATAAGAATGCTTGTGACAATTCGGCCCAAGTGTTGAATGTGCCCGGTGGCATTGAATATAGCCATAGTTTAGTTTTGTCTCTTAAGGAGAAAAGGAAAAGTCTCAATTGGATAACTTCGGGAGGAACTCCATTGATCTTGATAATTGCACAAATCTCCAAGAAGCTCAAAAGATGTGCATTGGCATCTTCGTCCCCAATTCCACTTCCACTAAATTGATTTTATTGTATCATTTGGATCAAGGCTGGCTTAAGCTCAAAGTTGTTTGGAACTATTGCGGGTCTCAAAATCAGATGTCCAATTCCCTGGTGATTTGGCATTGCATATTCTCGAAGTGGCCTTGGTTGCCCTTGTCCATTACCCCAATTTGGTGGTACTTCATCATACGAAGGTATACCCACCATTTCTTCTCTTAATAAAGCTTTAAATTTCCTCCTTGCAACTCTAATCTGGGATAATGTCCTTTCTATTTTTGGGTCAAAGTTAGGAGGTAGGTTCATGCACCTATAAAGCAAATAAGAAAATTAGTGAACAAGCACTAAAAGGTTGAAAAACAAACAATAAATAAAAAGAAAAGCTTGAATTAATCATGTAAATTCTCAATCAATATCAAAATAAGCACCAACTTCCCCGGCAACGGCGCCAAAAACTTGGTCGACCCGCAAGCGCACGGGTGTCAAGTTATAGATAGAGTGAATAAAAGTATCGTTTTCCCAAGAAAAGCTAGCAATTTCAGGTATCGATTTCACGATCCGTAAAGATCATCTAAGCAACCAAATTTTGATTTTTATAAGCAAACAAAATTAAAACAAGGAAACTAACAATCTAAAACAATTCAAGAAAATAACTATAGCTCAAATAAGGTACAAACTAAACACTAGGCAAACAACCAAATTAAAAAGCTAACAAGTGATTTAAGATTCAAATATCAAGTAAATAGCTCTAGGATATGGATCCACAATAACCAAGATAGTGCTAGACATATGGGTAAAAGTTAAAGCATACAACCAACTCAATCAACAAGGGTGAGGGAGGATTAATTAGTCCTAACCTACGTCTAGGCCAAAACAATGAACAACAAGGCATCGAAGGCTAGCTTTCACTAGTCAATCAACATAAAGCAATCCCAATCAAGAATATAATCACCTCATTCCCTTACTAGCAACCATAATAGCTTTCACTACCATAGCAAACTAACATCCATATATGAATATCCATAGACTATCATGCCTTTCAACACAATAATCTACTAACATGGCATAAATAATGGTGGCCACACAAGATTTATACTCAAATATAGCTCATATGCAAAATCCTAAGAGAGAGAACGCATAAACTACCATAAAATACCCATAATCTAGCACAATCACAACGGTTATGTTTCACCCATCCTAGAGCAAAGATAACTACTCACTAAACATTATTAACATACATAAAATAAAAATAAAGAATGTAAATGAAAGGATATTTCCCATAGAAGATTGATTGGTAACACTAGAGATAGAATACTTGAAGAAAAATTGAAGAAAACTTTGATTGATTTCAAGATTTAAAGTTGATTACAATCTAGTTAAAGACTAAGATAAGATAAATCTACATTGATTTGATGTTTTTCTCATAAAAACTAAGTGTTTTCTCTCTCTAAATGGCTACTAAAACGTTTGGGATCACTTGGTGCCTTAAAAATCAAGTTTGGGACCTTTTTAAGAGAGTTTGGAGTGCAGAGCCATGACCCCGGCCGGCTCTGAGTGAGACCCCGGCCGGGCATGGAGGCAGCAAGTCTGGGAAGCTACTGGAAATTTGCCCTGGCCTGGCTTGGGGAGGCCCAAGTCGGGCATGGAGGTAGCAAGTCCTCGAATGCTTCCGTCGACTGGGCTGTCTTGCGGGAGGCATATCTTACTCGTATGGACTCTGAATTGAGAAATTCTTGAGGCTAAATTTAAACTCAGGAAGTCTTCTACAAATTTCATGTTTTAAGATTTTTCCAATTCAGCCTCCTTCATCACCAAAATGCCCTTGACATTTTACTGCTACATTGCAGGCAGCCACTGGAGTGCGTCTTGGTGCAAGGCTTTTATCTTCTTCATCCTAGCTCCAAATGGTCTGATTCTAATTACAAATTGAATTAGACTCAAAATTCTAGAGATCTGGAGCTTTTCATTCGAAGTCACCTTTCGGATTTCCCATTCCGGCTCTCTGAACTTGACCGTTTTGTAAGACCGCTTTCTAGCTCATCAAGGCTCAATTCTCCACATTTTGCCCAAAAGCTTCAAACCATTCAAACTTAAAACCTACATGAAATTTACACCAAACCAAGCATAAATGATTGATAAAACTCAATATATACAAAATAAATACATAAATGCTTGTATGATGCAAATAAGGGGAGTATGCATAGTATTCACTTAGTAAAAGGGGGAAAACTCCCTAAAACTAAGCATATTTAAGCCCTAAATACTATGTGTGTTGCACATACATCAGTTAGGTTTAGGGCATGATTTTAAAGAACCAACACAAGCTTCAGGTGTTGATAAAAGTGGTAGCTAAGTGATGAATGAAGCAGGTGGCGAAAGTTATAATGGTTCTGTAGACAAGGAGGGGTTTCCTCAAAGTCCTGGTGCAATTGGCAACTGAGGCACTGCTCCTTTAATATGGTAGGATCTAATAGTGGGAGTCGCCACCCGAACCGACATCAGGAACATCTTAAAAGGTGTGCGTATCAATTCCTTTTAAAAAATGCGGAGACACTTTGACCTTAGAGATTCTGGCATCAAACTACCGCATTCCTTAAAATTTTGATTCACAGCCACTTCTAAGATTATATCAACATTCTTTTCCACTAATAAAAGTTTATAATAACAATCAATTAACCTATATTTTACATATATATATATATATATATATATAATATTAAAATATTATAATAGTAAGAAATCCGATTCGACCGGTTCAACCAGTAAAACCAGTGACCCAATAGGAATGCCGGTCCACCATCCGGTCCGATTTTAAAAACATTGACAATAAGTTGTATAGTTATATGTAAAGTTTGACATAAATATCTTCCTTATATGTGCATGATATTTTTTAAACATTTATTATTTTTTTAAACTTACAAATAATAATTTTTTGCATGTACCATCGTAATTGCAAAAACTAAAGCTTATGACAAAAGACCAATGTTCATTGAAGAGTTTAACGAAAGGTCGACCAACAAGGGTTCTCGCCATCACACTGACAATTTCATAGATATTCCCATTGAATGTGCTAATTTTACATTGCACAAAATATATTTTTTCCTCCTCAAGTTAAAAAGTACATTAATTTTAGATGTTTATGTCATTATGGCCCGAGCTACTACATTTTAAATGACGACATATATTTTTAAATATTTATAGCTTCTTTAGTCAGGCCATGTTTTGATAATTTAATTTCCAAAAGAATCCAAGAACATGAGGATTTAGGGTGTGGAAGTGACATTAATTTAGTAGAATGCACCATTAGAGGTGACAAAGGTAGCTGAATGAATATACACATATCACTATAAGTTGTATAGTTATATATAGTGTTTGCCATAAATATCTTCCTTATATGTGCAGTGCATGAAATATTGAATACTGGGCCTCCGAGTTGTGTATGTTAGTATTATGGAGCAATTTTATGGTATGAAGAAAGGACAAACAGATCATGGAATCCAAGGAATCCAAAATTCTCCATTGTTGCATGGAAGGTAGAGTACAACTACCATTATTGAAAGATCCTCACCTCATTTTAAGAGATCTTTTAGATTATGAGGGTGGTCAAGATGCAAAGCATTTTTGGGGAAATATAAAATTCTACAATTCTGTTTTCGGTTTTGCTTATACGAGAGGCAAAGTAAATAGATCATTGAACAAAGGACCAGGACCTTTTGCTTATCGCATAAATGGGCAGAATCAACATTTGGTTGGTTCACTTTTACCTCCACCAGGGTCTCATCCTAAGTTTTGTCAGTTGTACATTCATGATACTGACAATGCAGTAAGTAATAGATTAGATGTTCATAGAGATAGTGATGGAGCTCATGTTTTATCTAAGGACATTATTAGGTGTTTGTTAGTTATATTAGATGAAAATAACACAATGGTGAAATCATTTAGGATGGCTAGAGATCAATTTAAAAAAAATATGGATGTGGCTAGTATGAAGTTAAAAATACTAGCAAACCGTGGTAAGGATGGTAGACAATATGGCATTCCATCATGTGTTGAAGTTGCTACTCTTATTGTTGATGATTTAGGATAAACTGACAGTTATCATGATGTTATAATTGAGCATAATACGATGGGGTTACAAAGGATGATGTTATAATTGAGCATAATACGATGGGGTTACAAAGGATTAATGAATTACACCCTAGCTTTTAGTTTATGGTGAAGATGGATACTACAAAGGTATTATGTATAGAGATTTTAGTGGCTCTGATTCAAGGAAAAGAAATGAGGTCACTATGAGAGAGTATTATGCTTTTTGAATACAAAAATGCAAGAATGAGGGAAAAACACTTATTACTGCTGGAAGATTATTCCATCAGTATATAGTGGATTATTTCATTGCAATAAACTCAGTATATTATTAGTGATTAAAAAAACATAGACAGAGCAAAAAGAATATCGGTTAAGCCAGTAAACCATTATTGTTTCTAAAAAATAATGAACACATCACTCTTTGTTGCTGCAGATAAGAGTTGCCTATTACCATTTTCTCACTCCTTTTTTCTCCTTCAACAGTACATTTTATTTCCCAAATTCTAACCCCTTTTAATTTCTGTTATTTATCCTTTTTTACGCCCATTTTCTTCTTTCACTTCAATTGTATAAAACTTAGAACTTCAATTTATGCTTTTTGCGCTCTTCTAGACTCTGTTCTCAAACCTAACTTACTAGAAATTAAAAAAAAATCTAGTATAGCATAGAATATAAATAATACAATATTAATAATAAAAAGTCTTCCAAAGATGGACTTTTCAAAATCCATTTCATAACATTCTTAACCATTGATTTTCTACTTCACAAAGGACCACTATTTTAACTTTTAAGTATATTAACATGTAACAACTGCCAAATCAATATAGAATCAATAAAGAATATCAATAATAGAAGCACACCTACATAATAGCATTAATGATAAGAAAACCAAAAGCCATAACTTTAGCTATATAATCATGAACATAAAATAGAGTAAATTAGTTAGACAAACTTGGTAGATCTCTAATGGCAATTGAAAATACCAATAGCCAATGTGATTTTCTCACAAAGTTTACCTGATGACATTTTGGTTAATATTGTAAAGAGGGTTCTCAAACATGAAGATACTTATAACACAAATTTGTCCTTAAGGTATGTGGTTATAATTCTCATACATCTTTTTAGAAATTATTTCTTACATTCGTACCTTTTAAACAAAAATTAACTAACCACCAATCACATATTCCAAATGTAGTTTCCAGGAACTAAAACAAGCTGCTACATCACCACAAGTTTTGGCCTCATTATGCTTGCCAGATCTTGAAAGAAAATTGCCAGCTATTGACTATGAAGGAAGACTATTCCTTAAAAAACTTCATGAAAATGGAAATATCAAGGCAACATTGTTGCTTAGAACTAACTTCTTTTTTAATAACGGAATAATAAATGCCGGGTGCTTTCTCCTTAAGAAAAGTGTTGCATCAAAAGATAACTAGTGTGTATACAACTATGCTATTACACTTATCTCATCCAAGAAATATAAAGGAGCACTACTACTCCAATCTTTACTTGGAGAGAATGAAGATAGGCAATGCATGTTATTGTGAAGAAGTAAACTGAAGAGTATGTTATCCGCAGATTCTAACAAAAGAATATATTGCACAAAACTATGCCAGTTAACAGGATCAGCTCATTAGTATCCCAAGGTTGTAGAGAACATCCTTAATGATAATGAAATGCTTATAACTTGCCCTTTTTGTATGATTGACATTGAGACATTTAAGCTGAAGCACCTCTACCCATGAAATAGGCTATGTTAGAAAACTAAATCCGACCAAAAATAAATCCAGAGCTTATGTCTGAATTGCTTTACTTTCTCATTGATCAATTAAAATATATGGATATGATTCAAACTCAAAGTTTTACTTTCTATCTATTAATTTCGATTTTTTCTCTTTAGTTGTAGTTAATGTTCCTACTTAAATAACAAAGCCTTTCTTTTCCTCCATTTCATCATGCAACTCCCAACCATTAGCTGCTCTTCCTTGACACATAACTCATGGACCACCTTATCAATGTTGGATGAATTTGGCACAAAATTATAACCACACTCATTTAAAACTTTGTAAAGCATCATTAACATGATTAGCAAGAACAAAACCGTTTCCTATAAGATCAAAAACTAAATATCAGGCTCCATTCCATCTTTAACTTAACCTTTTCCAATCACATCAAAATGCATTATAGTGACCCTTGAAATTTTGAATGTTGAAGGTTACTTATTTAATAGTCCATGATCATCCAGGTCAGCGTTAGCTACTCTAATCTCCTTATTACAGTCATCTGATCCTACTTTCATGTCTCTTGCCACTAGAAAAATACAGACTCATTCACCTTCTTTACTTATCATTGAAACACAAAAACAATATGTCCCGAATTCAGCTCTAGAATCCAGCCTTAGCTGCCACTATTCCCGAACTCATGAACCAGACTGTTCAGTGCCTTATTGCTACCCTGGCTATTAAAACAACAATTTAGGTTACATATCAGTTTTCTTTTTCTTTTCAATTTCAATTAACTCATGAATTAATTTAGGAAAAAACACTCAAAAATTAATTTTTAACTCATTAAAACATATGATTATACACAATGAATTTCATGTAATGATGCACATTAAATTACAAATTTTACATATTCTTTTATAACTTCCTAATAACATACATGAAAGCTACTATATAAACCCATAATTTTTTCCATCCCACCCATCTACTTCCAATCTCATCAGAATGATCTTTTCACAATGCTTTCGGCAAAAATAAAATACACATCTCTAAATAATATTGCTCCACACATCGACACATGGAATATCAAGGCAAGGCTTGTAAGATTATGGGAAGCAATCAACCTCCAAAATGAAAATGACACCATTGGTCTTGAGTTGATATTCCTTGATGAGCAGGTACGTGTCATATGTTAATATTACTTTTTTGATGATATATTACAAGTCCTTATTCTCTGTATTCACCATTATTTTTTAAACAATGCAGAACTCAACTATTTCGGTAGCTATTCACGAGATTAACCAGAACCAAATCCATAAGCCTAACTTAAAAAAGGGAAAGATTTATGTCATTGAGAATTTCAAAGTTGGCCCAGCCTTACCGAACTATAAGCCTATACGATATGATTATAGAATTACTTTCCTCCCCATAACAAAAATTACCGAACAAGAAGAAGGTGACCAATGTGATATTCCAATGCATAAGTTATGATGGGATCCTAGAAATCAAGTTGTACAGCGTCGTGAATTATACAAAGGCTGGATGGATGCAATTCAGCGTGGCCATACAACTGAATGTTATACTGGCTTAAGAACTATTTTACCCTCATCTCACACTGGTATAAAACATATTTTATCTCACTCCTTAGCATACCTCAACAAAAAAAGAAATAATAAATGCTGGAATCTCTTCCCCATTATTATAACTATAATATTTTATACTTAATAGATATATTTCTCAATTAGAAAACTTCACTTTCATTTCAATCTTATGGACAAAAAGTCCCAGATATAGGATACAATGTCTCCAAGATGCTCTAGCTATCTACAGATGGGCAAGCTATTCAGACCTCTTTATCACTTTCACTTGGAACTCAAAATGGCCAAAAATTGGTTATATGCTTTATATGATTAAGGCACAACCCAATGTTGATAGACCTGATATTATTGTGAGAATTTTTGAGATAAAATTACTGTACTTTCTGTAGGATATCAAGGGAAAAAGGTCATTTTGGTCGAACAATTGCAAGTACTGATTTAAATTTCTAATTTACTACCAATCACATAAATCCTTTAAAACTATTTTAATGCTTATAGGTACCATTTTATTTTCTAATTAACGATTGATTTGAAAATTATTCATGTTTATTAATTGATAATATACTGCTGCTACCATTATTTTCCATTCCATTCTATTAAAGATATCGTTACTCTCTTATTTTACATCAACATCCTCATAAATGTGAACAAATGCTATGCTCCAACTCCTCCACTTAGATCATGAAAATATCCAATGTATGCTAATGAACAATGACTAACATAGTTCATTTCTCATTCACACCATATGATGTGCAATTTTTTTTTCCCAATTTAAGATATTATTATTTAATCACTTACTTAATCACTATATTATGAAAAAATATTTCCCATAAATTAATGTTGCAGTGTTACATATAATTGAACTCCAGAAGAGGGGATTGCATCATACCCATATATTAATATTCTTGCATCCGGCTGAGAAGAAGAACAGTGCTTTACAAATTGACGACATCATTTCAGCTGAATTTCCAGACAAAACTGAAGATCTAGAAGGTTTTGACGTTGTCCAAAAATATATGATGCATAGGCCCTGTGGGATTTTGAACAAGTATGCACTTTGCATGGTAGGCCACAAATGCACCAAGTTCTTTCCCAAAAAATTTAATGGACATACAACTCTAGAAGAAGATGGAATTCCAATCCAGAAAAGGCGGGATACGGGGAGTTATGCAGTGAAGAATGGAGTTTGCCTTGATAACCAATTTGTAGTGCCTCATAATTTGATGCTACTAAAGAAGACTCCATTCAAGGGCCATCAAATATATGTTCAAATACATTAATAAAGGCCATGATCCAGCTTTGGTGTTGTTGTAAAGGACTGATGTTATTTAAGCTGAAGCACCTTTACCCATAAAATAGGCTATGTTACAAAACTACATCTGACAAAAAAAATAAATCCATAGCATATGTTTGAATAGCTTTATTACAATTTCATGTTTATTTATAAGAGCTTTTTATAATTAAAAGAAAAGTTTTTTTAGTTGTTAATTTTAATTAAATAAAAAAACTGACTAAATCAACTCCACGCATAAAATTAATGTAACAGCCCCAAATTTAATTACATGTATTAGTGGTTAATTGACATCATTAGTATGTTGATTTTGTTAATTGAGGTTGATTCATTGATGATTATGAGTAGTAAGGGTGTAATTGAAAGAAATAAAAGTTGGAGGTGGTAAATGGTAATAATTGATTAATTGAGGAGTATCCCTTGATTGTTCATTTT
>CANYLF010667533.1:0-18965 GCA_948193215.1 Bocquillonia castaneifolia
TCTAGTTCGGATAAACAAATCAAACCGATGCTTACAAAACAATAAAGAAGTCATAAATAACTTCCCATACTTGAGGGGGTAGTACTGATAGAGTAGTAGATATTAGGCTAGAATTAGGGTCAATACCATGTAACAGAAAAATGGCATCTTTCTAGAATATCAATGGAATGGGGGACCAAGGGGACACTTGTAAGAAATCTAACAGATGCTCCCAAAACCCTAGATTCCTTGAACATACTATATAAAGAATAGTACAAGGATATGTGAGGTAATTCTATTCTTCTAAAACCCTAAACCCTTCTATTCTCTATTCTCTTAGTACTATTCATTGACTTAAGCATCGGAGTACGAACGAGCGTATTCTAACTGGTTATTTGTGTTACAGAGACCCGCAGAACAGCAGTTGAGACACGCCAATCAGGCTTAGAGACCCGAAAGAAGAGAGTAGATACCTACATGAATGATCCAAATCCATCACAATTCATTTTTTTTTTTTTTTGAACGGGATTGGAATGCAATTCTAAATTATAGGATTAATTCAATTCAACGTTACACTTCTCAATGAAAACAAAAAACATGACCCTTCAATTTATATTGAAAATGCTCTAAGAATGAATAAAAAATATGCTGCATAAGATATTTTAATGCTAATGTACTATAAGGATGAAAAGAATAGATATATCATATTCAAGAAATAATAAGTCTATAATACAATGACAGACTCCATAGGCATATACTATTCAGTTTATAATACAATGACAGACTCCATAGGCATATACTATTCAGTTTCATCAAATCATCCAATGATAAATTCAATCCTAATAATAACTCAATAAATATATTGAATAATGGAACTATTACACATTTTGCAACTTTAGTTTTCTTTAGTTTTATTATTTATTTATTTAATATAATAATAAAAGACAAAGAATAAAAATGGGGCTATTATTCATTTTGCTCACTACCTGTACGTCTGCCCACAACCACCACTTTGCACCAAGAATAACTTGCTGTAAACATATAAAATAACTTGCTAACAAGAAGTACTGATTGCATCTCTATTGTTGAGGATACCAGCGGCCTCAATGAAACAGCAAAATAGCTGAACATGCCTGGATGCAAAATATTTAAATTTTTGCTAATCCCATCCACACAGTTGATATGCAAGCAATGATTAATACTGAAATCAATTTTGAATTCCCCTTCAAAATAATGTTCTAAGTTAACTCGGAAAAGAAAAAAGTGCCGGGACAATATAATTACACTAGAATCATAAATGCAATTTATTTGACATATGAAACTGGCACATTTTTCATAGATTTGCAAAAAATCTCGCTTGCTTTCAGGAACAAGTGTCAGGTAGCGCCAACAGTCATGTTAGAATCCAATCTAGAAGATATTTAGGTATTCACCGGAGGGGAAGAGCAAAATTTATAGGCAAAACAAGAAGTCCTCCATATATAAGCAACGACAACTTTCTTTGAAGGTTCACTCTCAAAGGGCAATCTTAACAGTTGCCATACACTTCACTTCTACCACTTCGCAAGAATCTTCTATCCTTTCTACAAACATAATGTTCTCTAAACTCAAGCCTACGACGTTTTGATCCAACTTGAGGTTGTGCCAATACTCACCTACCATAAGAAACTGACAAAAAAAAAAATGCACAGGTTATATCCTATGGAAGAGAAATGAAATTGTTTTACCTCAATTTCTCTTCAATCTCTTGCTCTTAGTTGCCTGTTTTGTAGTTTTCAACAATTCAGTCTGAAGTCCAACTGTAGCATAAGCTCTAGGTTTCTCAAGAATCCTCCTCTCACTTATACGCAACATCAGAGAATGGTACAACTTTCTTTCTTTCTCACTACACTTTTTCAGCGCTTCAGTATCATCCTCCATTGAACTTGAACCATACAAACTCTCCCTTTTATCAGCGAGCCACAAAAGAGCATTACAGACACCTTCCGTGAGCAATAAATCTTCATTAATTTCTGACCCTTTATCTGCTGTGACATTGCTTTTTTCTGAAAAAATAAAGCTGATGGACTCTTTATAGTCATTTGCAGTTGAAACGGCTATGTCCAATCTAAGATAGTCATCTTCTGGTAGCAACATTATGTAGAGCAATATCAACAACTCAACTTGTGGATCCCCATCAAATGAGATTTCAAAGTATTCAGCATTCTCACTAATACATCCGGTGTAATCTAATTTTCTCCAGAGGGACAACCTTGCCCTGCTGTACCGACAGGAGAACAATGATGAACTCCAATCCAGAACCAAGTCCAAGTCAATATTGACAATGTCGTAAGGATTATCTGGTTCTGTGAATCCATATCTATGAAGCAATCCAGCATTACCTGCTGACCCGTATGTATTAAAGACCTGATAGGAGAAAAAGACACAAATAAGATAAAGTTCTGAGTTGCTTTTTTTTTTTTTTTTGAATTCAACAAAACAGGTGTATAATAAACCATAATATCGTGAAATAGTTAACATGTTCATAGTAAAGAAAGATTGAAGTATGAAATGTCTCAAGTCAGCAATGAACCGAGCCTGCACTTTCCAAATCATGTTATGATTATGAAACAATGATTTTAAAAATCAAATTATAAAGAGAAGTTATAAGTTCATTATTTCATTTTATTTGAAGAATTGATTGAAAGGGATGAAGTTTAGGAAGAAAGAAAAGAAAAGTAAGATAGACCTCAGCACCAGCCTTGACATCTTTGACCATAATCATTTCCAACACCTTGGAATCATCTACAAACGAGGTTAATGGTAGCTCAGCAACAGTATTACCACGTTCAGTAAAAGAATGGTCGGGGCTGGCATTGCCAGGATCTTCAGATTCGGAATCGGAATCGGAAGAGCCACAGGTAAAATGCACATCCTCAGCTCCGGTCTTGTGATTAAAGCTGCATTGTTATATCAAAGATAATACTATAAGCAAGATAAATGAAAAGATGATGGAAGTAAAAAAGCGAAGCCACAGCATCCAATAGTAGAATGAAGCGCATAAATATTTTTCATTTTTATTAGGTATGAAGTAGAAGGAAAATAGAGAAAGAAAGAAAGAATAGATAGACTTACAGGTCAGCAAAAGGAACCATGCCAATTCCATGAAAATCGTCAATTTGGAAAGCTCGAGAAGCAATAAGACTCCTAGCAGCAAAATATTGTTGGAGGCCAAAATATTCAGGATTGAGATGAAAGGAATCAAGAAGAGGCAATATGCTTTCTTTCCAATCCTCATAGAGAAGACCTTTGTCTTGCTTAACTATCTGCCTAGAAGAGCAGTAGTAGAATAAATTAATAACAACAACAACAACAACAATACTAGTAGTAATTTACTCATTAAAAAAAAAAAAAAAGACAGAAATCTGAAGAAAATATTCCTGGCAGTACGCGAGAGACTAGTGAACCACTTCTATCTCTTGTGTTATTCAGATAATGAATGGATGAATGATGACGTAAAACATAACAAGCAAATAACAGGAAAATATATGGAATAAATTAAACAAAAAAAAAGAAAGAAAGAAAAAGGGAAAGAAAAGAAATAACCTTGTGGAGCTCAGTACCAAGAAGAAAGCAATGGATGTCAGAGAGAGGCCAAAGCAAAGGCAAAGAGAGGGAGGCGATGGGAGGTAGAAGGAGAAGATAGGGAGACCAGGGAGAGAGGGGGCCTAAACTCATCTCGTACATAAGGGCAAAGGAGAGACCAAGGCAACCGCTTAAGCCACCAGATTCGATGATGTGGCGGCCTCCACTCGTCTTGGCGGTGAGGCAGGCGGACTTTGGAATGGAGGCAACTACCTCTCCTTCCTTCAAATCCCTCAATGCTAACACAGATATGCTTTCTTCTTCTTCTTCATTGATGAAGAGCTGGAGAGAGTTGCTGCTCCATTTGATGCCTTGGGAATTCATCCAACGCTTGAATGCTCTTAATCTCCTGTAGTATATTTAAACAAAATCGATTACAGTCGATGATGAACTATTAATAATAATAAAAAATAAGTTCCCATACCTGGTGGAACTGGAAATGGAATCGGAAGACATGAGATGAGAGATCGATAGACAAAGGTGAATTCGGCGGGAGGAGTGTTATTTTGTAGTTAGCCGTTCTTTTGTTTTCTTTGTAAGAATCACCGGTGATTGGTGAGTAAAAGCTTTAGCTTTGCTTTCCTAGGCTAGGGCTGTACTAATTAAATTAATTAATTAATTGAAATGAATGGATTGGGCCCAATCCACTTTAACTACGATGGGCCAAAGATGGACATCATTCAATTAAGTGATAATCGAAATCCTATTCCTATGAAAGAGAACATATTAACCGCAAACAGCCTCAGTTAACAAATTAACGCACACAAACACAACGCAAGTCGCAGGAATCAAAAATCCAAAGACGAAACAAGTGCAGTGCGTGCGATACTTCAGCACTACCAGCAGCTGGCCTAGAGAACAAAGAAAAAAAAACCAACAGGTAATTGAATCTGCTTATCTTTCTTGTTTTTCTGGTTTATTGTATCTTCTTTTAATGACAAAGATCTGCCAATTGCACCTTTATTTTCTTTTTAAATTGTCATTCTATATATGTATTTCTATCAGAATTGGATTCCTTTGCTTAGTAGTGGCAGTAAGGTTTAAGGTATATAGGGAGAGATGGTGAGTTTCATGAATTTGTCATCTTTAACCCTTTTTACTTTCTTTTCCAAGTTTGTTCCTTTCTTTCTTTCCTACAGACCGTTTATTTAAAATACATAGAACAAAATTGATGCTAATAATACTTATATTAATTGAATTTCTGCTCTAACATTTCTCCTCTCGCAAAACATCCACCTTTATGATTCGCATTCCCATTTATTAAATTTCATCCTATGATATCGTAGCTTTCTTTTTGCCATTGGTCTTTTCCTCTCTTTCTCCATTTCCCCTTTTTTTTCTTCTTTTCAAACTTCTCTCTATTTTTGTTATTATTATTTTAGTTTTTAATTTTTTTTAGTTTTCGTCTGCTTACAGTGACTGGATTTTATTTTAATCCAATATTTGTCAGTTTTATTATCTTTCTTTAGTCATAAAAATAAATTATTAAATGAAATTTACACTTATTCTTCTTCTGCAGTGGCACTTGGCAAATGCTCCACTTGTTCGACCATAAGCTGCGAGATACCCTTTTTTTCAATTTCTGATATCACTTCCTCCTGAGTTGGTCACTGCCTGCTTCTTTATCTTCTTCCAATGAGTAGCAGTAGTGCTCCTAAGAGATCTCATGAGGAGGCTGGTCACTCTTCTTCTAAATACCCCCACGATGACCCTGCTTCCTATCCTAAGCTATCCTCTGCTCCTGAATACCACCCTTCCTGTGACATTCCTCCAGATGCCCGAATTCCTAAAATTCCCCGTGCTGACTCTCGTGACCTTGATAGAAGATCACCTTTGCATTCTGTCTATCGAGTACCCTCATCCTCCAACGACATGCATATCGATACACATCCTATTGTTTCCGAAACCAGGCTGGATTCCAAGGATACCAGAGACCACAGGATTGACACCCGAGATCCTAGGACTGAACCAAGAGAGCTGCACAGTGAGCCTAAGAGGGATCCCCAAACTGCCAAAACTGAGAAAGATCTCAGGTTTGAGAGTAGAACCGATGATACTAGTAAGGAAATTAGATATGACAAGGATGCTTACAATGATCCAAAGAGCGACTCCAAGATGGAAAAGGATGGTCTTAGTGTGACAACTAGTCAGTTGAATTGGAAAGAGTCAAATAGAGGAAAGAGGTATTCTGAATTCCCCACTGGATTAGATCCTTGGTTGATGGTCCGTGGTAACTCCCAAGGAGCAATTGAGTTTGGAAAGGAAGCCTCAGCAGTCGAAGAAAGGGATTATGTGGAAACACATGAGGCAGTTGGTGAGAACAAAGTTGACTTAAAAGGTGAGGATAGATTTAAGGATAAGGATAGGAAAAGGAAGGATGTAAAACACCGGGAATGGGGGGACAGAGACAAAGAAAGAATTGATCGTAGGAGCAGTATTCCAGTGGGTAATAGCAGTGGTGACGGCAAAGAATCAGCAAGGGAAGAGAGAGATGCAGAGAGGTGGGAGAGGGAGAGGAAGGATCTTTCAAAGGATCGGGAAAGGCTTAGAGACAAAGAAAAGGATCATACCAAGAGAGAACCATGGAATGCTGCTGAGAAAGAGGGTTTGCAAAATGAGAAAGAGTCAGGGGATGGATCTGTTGGAGTGACAGAGCAGGAAAATCCATCTTTAGAGCAGAAAAAACAGAAAGATTATGATGGTTGGAAAAATGTTGACAGAGAAGCTAGAGACAGGAGGAAAGAAAGAGACACTGACATGGAAGGAGATAGACCTGAGAAGCGCAGCAGATTGTATGAGAAAGAATCAGATGACGGATTTGCAGATGGAGAAGGGGCTACTGAAAAGGAAAGGGAAACATTTAGTTATGGTGTTCAGCAGCGTAAGCGTATGCTTAGGCCTAGGGTTAGCCCACAAGCGGCAAATCGGGAGCCCCGTTTTAGGCCTCGGACTCAGGAAAATGAAGGGTTTGTCTTGTTTTCTTTCTTGATTATGTTTTATGTGGTATCATATATAACTGCATTGATTCTGCATCATTTATACCAGGTGAAATGTATTTTAAAATACTTAATGTGCATGCATTAATTGATACAATTAAAGCTAAATTTATCAAAATTTCTTTTTCCAGGTTCCTTAATATATATGCCATCACCATATTTTGATGTTCCAAGTTCCAACCACTTGGTACCAAAGGAATCATTTGTGCTAGGATGAAAACATTATAGTGGTAGCTTTATTTCTGCTGTGGATGTGGGTGCTAATCCTGAAACCAATTCCTTTTTGGTAAAAAAAAAAGTGCATATGTCATCCCCAAATACTAACTATGTTTTAACTGTTACCTTTCTTTTTTTATTCATTAGTTTCTTTGCCCATCAATTTTTTTAAGGTGCATTCTATGAATGTTGTGCAATGTGTAGATTGAAATGTTGGCTTGGGAGCAATTATTTTTCATCGTTTCAAATGTTTGCTTGAATGTGTTCCAACTCTTTTCCTCTTTATTTTGCAGATCTCAAGGTGAGCTGTTGTATTTCATTATATTCAACTGGAACTTTATTTGCATTCTGTGGCTGACAGGAGTCTGTGACTTGTATCCTGTTACTGTTTCAATCAAATTATTTTAATCTTGCCGTCTCCATTTTACTTGTATTTTGCATACTTGTCAATATTTCTTTAATATTGGAATAAGCTTGGTATGTGCTAATCTGAAAGTCATTTTAACACCGAAGCTTTTGGACCAGTTCCAATTAAGAGGCTATTATTTGATACATTGCCATTTTAGATGATTTCTCTACTTTGATTTATTGTCTTCTCTATTCCCCTTGGAGGTATTCATTTTTTTTTTCTTTTGGAAGTATTCTGTTTCAAATAGTCACCATTACTGCTGATATGAAGGTAATAAGCAATAATGAGAACTGTCTCCATAAACCAACCACATTGCTAATGTCTTTCCTAATATACAGCTGGATGTCTGATCTCGTGATTGGGAAGTCATTGAGAGCACATATTCTGAAGTCACAAAAATAGTCTGTGCTGCTGTTCTTAATAGTTTGTGCTGCTGATCTTGTAAATGTTTTTATTTTAAAAAATGTTCCGAATTTAGGTTTACCTCTTCTCTCTTTTTTAAACTTTTTCCTTGTACAAGTCCCTTGAGCTTTTGAGAGTTTGTTTCTTTTTCTTTCTTCATTTCTCTTCTTTTCTCAAATACCTTGTTCTTGACATTCTCAAATTTCATAAAAGAATTAGACGTGTGTATATCATTCTTTCCTGTTCATAGGAATTCCTTGTTTTACTTTGTTCAATATTATGTTTCATACTTGTTTGTGTTCTTCGAAGTATTTCTTTTTGTGGTGAATGTGATCATTAGGCACTAGATGAGGTGGATAAGGGGAAAAAGAAAAATTGTGATACCACCAAACTTTATGATCTCTAGTTTCTTTTGTATGGCTTTTAAGTTCAAGAGCTGTTGGTGCTTCAGGGAAATCCGAGGTATCCTCTGTTGTTTATAAAGTTGGTGAATGCATGCAAGATTTGATAAAGTTGTGGAAGGAGTATGAATCTTCTCAGACTGAAAATGGTGAAAGTACTCATAACGGTCCCACTCTTGAAATTAGGATACCAGCTGAGCATGTGATTGCTACAAATCGCCAAGTAAGACTGCTATTTTGTATTCATGCCATTAACTCTTATTATGATTTCTGTTGGAGAATATAATTCTGATATGGGAATGGTATAAAAATATCTTCTATCTGATTGCATAAAGCCAGTCAAATAATTTGACTTTAAATAGAGAGAAAATGAAAAGAGTGGAAGTTTGTTTGGGCTACTGGTACAATATGTATACATGGGAGAGCTGTATATCTTTGCCATTATGGAAATACATCTCTGAGTTTAGGAGCCCTCTTTTGTAAGCAGTCTAAATAGTGGTCCTTTGAAGTCCATTACGTAACGGCTGTTAAGTTTTGTGATGGATGCCTTTTCATTTCAATCTTTGCTCTATTAATTCACCAAGGAGAAGACCTGTGATTATCAGTTGTGTTTTCCCCATTTATTGTCTTATATTTATTTGAATTTCTGTTCCAATATCCTTAATTAGCATTACTAATTTTAAGGTTGTGAATCTCTCCACATTGCTCTTTCTGTCTTTACTTGATCTTACTATTTACCTTTTGTAATTATTTTGCAGGTAAGAGGTGCCCAGCTATGGGGGACAGATATATACACCGACGACTCTGATCTCGTTGCTGGTATGTGAAGATGGGGAACGCACTGCTAATTTTTGTCTAGTCTACAAATTAATACAATTTGGTGATAATTGGATACAGAAACAACTACTCATTCGCAATTTGTTTCAGTTCTCATGCATACAGGTTACTGTCGCCCCACTGCTTCTCCTCCTCCGCCAGCCTTCCAGGAGTTGCGTGCTACTATCCGAGTGTTGCCTTCACAAGATAGTAAGCCATCTCAATCTATCTTTTGATGTGTGCTAATGGTTTTTTCCATGTACTTCACAGATTATTTTATCTTATGATACAAAACTAATGTGAAAATGCCATTATGTCTATATATCAGATTAAAAAAGATTGCAGTCATCATGATAAATTTTAACAATTTCAGATAATTTAAAATAAAGAATACAAATCTTCTAATGCAACCATAAATTGATACATACGAACTCTCTCTGTGCACATGAAAGCTCTAATAAAAGTTTATGTCTGAAACCAATCCACCTAGGGTGGACTGTACTACCCATGTGGGTAGGGGGTGAAAGGTCTCAAGTTCGAGACCCACTCTTGCCAAATTATCAAAAAACAAAAAAAGTTTTTGTCTGAAACATCCTCGTTTGATTTGAGAAATAGAGAGGGTCCTAGCAGCATTTAGTCCCAAGCATATGATAGGGGCCATCATAAAATTGCTTGTAAACATTAATTAAAGGAAAGAGGATCATGGATGAATAGATACCTTACAATCCAAAGTTTCTTATCTTCTCTCAGCAGTGAAAAAATCCTAGTTCATTTATTCTACTTCTTTTTCTTCTTTCTTTTTTTTTTGGGCTCAGCTATGTTGTTAAATCAAACGTGGTGCACTAGAATGTGAAGTGGAACTTTTACTGGCTTGTGGTTTAGAGCTTATCTTTTTCTCTGAATCTGGCAGTGCTTGAACCTCTTCAGAGTCTTGATTGATGTTTGACCTTTGCTCTGTCATATATATATATAATTTATTCTCATAGTTCCTATCAAATCCAGAGTAGAAGTAACAGGTTACCTTGCCAGTGCTTGATCATAGTTTTTGATATAGTGACAGAATTAGGGCATGTCCTGAAAATCTAAGCTAGTATGTGTTGAGATGATGCAGATGATTTAAGGTCACATTTTGTACTTAACCTACAACTAAATGGGGTTATTTAACAGTCGGCACATTTCTCAAATGCTGTCTCAACATCACAAGCATAGCATCTGGGCACAATGTGTCTCAACGGCTACGAAACAATAGAACAATGACAAATTTTGATACTGGGTTCGTAATTAGAGAACAGAGGGAGACAAGTATTCCATATGAAAAAGTGCTGGCTCATTTATTTCTATTATTACTTGAGACGGTGTTACAATATCCCTGCTAGTACGCTGTATGACTAACAAACCTGAATGTAGTATTTTGTTAATTTTTTCTTGCGATTGGAGTTCTGTTGGTTTTAATTATAAATAATGCTTTATCTGTGCTGACTGTGCATTATTCAACTTTGTAACTTTGTTGTATGTATCAGGCTACACTTCTATGCTGAGAAATAATGTCCGTTCCCGTGCCTGGGGAGCTGGAATTGGCTGTAGTTACCGTGTTGAACGCTGCTGCATTGTGAAGGTGGAAATATACTCCTTGCTTTTTTAATAAATTTTTTATGGGCTTTTGGAAGTCTGGTTCTGGACTGGTTCATTTATTTGTGGAAACAGCTGCTCACCAACATCTCTTTTCCACTTTCATTATCATCATCATACGTTTCTTGCAAAGTCTTTAGTTCATAATAATTGCTATTAACAGTTTTGGGGAATTGTGAATTATAATGAAAATTTGGCTTAGACATCTAGTTATACCTTCATTTGACCATCCATTGTTTTGTTTTATTTCATTTTATTTCAGAAAGGAGGTGGAACTATTGATCTTGAGCCCTGTCTTACTCACACATCAGCAGTTGAGCCTACCCTTGCTCCTGTGGCTGTAGAGCGAACAATGACTACAAGGGCTGCAGCTTCGGTACTATTGCATTTTTCTAAACAGAACTCTTTTCTTCCTTGTTTTTGACTTCTCTGCATATCCCATCTTTACACTTCTTCTGTTTGGAAATAAAATTAAATACAACTCCAATTGATTAAATAATTCGTCAGTTTGTTACATTCATAAGTTGTGCTTTAACAATGATCGGGTAATAAACCTGTGGGGTCACCAAACTATAGCCGGATTTCAAAAAGGGTCCTAACCTTTTATTTGTTTCTTTTTGGTTTTCAAACTTTTATTTTATTTCAATTATAGGTTACCTAATGCAATTGGTGACTGATTTGTTGGAATTAGTAGTTGATTTTCAACATGGTGAACAAAGAAAGTATATTCTCAACATGTTAATCATGTCAACAAGTTCTTACATACCATGTCATGTTTTAGTTAGCTACGGGAAAAAAAATTAGAAAAGTGAAAAATTTGGGTTTATTTAGTGTTTAGGGTTTTCAGCAGCCATGTAAGTCATGATATGACGTGTAAGAGCTTGTAGACATGGCAAATTAGTCATAAATTCCAATAAATCAACCACTAATTTCAACAGGTAACCTTAATTGAAATAAAATAGATATCTGGTTACCAAAAAGAAACAAATTGAAAGTTCGGTAATCAAAAAGAAACAAATTAAAGGTTATGACCCTTTTTGAAATCCGACTATAGTTTGGTGACCCCACAGGTTTATTACCCAACAATGATCTATATTCATGATTGCTGATAAAACTAGTTGGGATGCCGCTTATAATTTTTTTTTTTAAAAAAAAAAAACTTGCTGCATATAAGTAGGGTTTTTATTTTTTGAACATAGCATATAAGAAGGTTGGTAGAATGCATTATAGTTTTACTAATTATTTACTGATTCTAGAAAGACTGAAAGAACAAACGATATGAAAATTCACATCTTAAAATTGTTGGTGCACTTGTTGGTCACTTCATTATTTACAAACTGGGTACATGCTTGTGCTAGTGTATGGATAAAGATGACAAAGGATGACAGCTTCTGTGGATACCTTAATACCTTGTCAACTAAAGCCACTATCATGTGAAGATTGCTTGTTCTCTTAGACAACCCAATAAGAGAATGGCCTTGTCTAAAGGAACTTGTTCCTTTTCTTCTCTCAACCGTTGGCTTGTTTAGGAAATTGAAAATCATGACCTAATCCTGAAAAAGCTTGATAGAACTAAGGAAAAGCATAGTTGACCAGATGATGGTCTGTTTTATTGACAGCATCAATACATCTTCTAATAGATTGGAGTCTGTTTATAGATTTATCTCCTTTTCATTCCTTCTCTTGAATTTCTTCATCAGAGATCATATAAATTGCTTTATTTCTTTCAGACATTCTAGAAATAATTTATGCTGTGTGTATTTGAAGCAGTAACAGCTAGAAGTTGACATTCTTGTTGCACCTTGTAATCCATAGTACAATGACCGATAGCTTTGTTATAAATATGACTTTTTGGTGTTTGACGTAATAATCTCTTTTCCCTTGTACCACCAAGTAGATTTGTTTGTAACCACTTCCGCTTCTTTTGAAAATTTGATTAGCTTATATGATGGCTTTCCTTTTTCAGAATGCATTGCGGCAACAGAGATTTGTGCGTGAAGTTACAATACAGTACAACCTTTGCAATGAACCATGGTACACATAATTTCCTTTCATAACTGCCTTATATTTTTTTAAGGTATATAGAGTTTGAAGATATTTGTGTATTATTGGAATAAGTGACCTTTTGGTTGTCCATGTCTTTATTTCTAATTAATGTTAACGCCCTCAGAATTTTGTATGTACATGCATGTATCGCAATGCATGCTCATGGGTCTTGCTTTTAACATGCCAAGTTGTGTGTTTGACTCAAGGTGGTTGCTTTGAAAACATGTTCCCTTATAATTACTTTCATCTCTGACCTCTTGGTGAGCTGATTACTGTGTTCATATGAATTGAATTACGTATATAGTTTCTAAATTATTATTGAAGTTTGCAACTTATTAGTTGTAAATGTTGAAATTTGTACGTTCCTAGTGCATAGTGTTTGAAATTTTCCTAGTTTACTAAATAAATGACCAGTGAAGTTGCTAAGAAGCTCCCTTTCCAACATATAAAGATATCATTTAAGGATATTTCTATCATGTATGATTTTGTATGCAGTACTGATTCCATGTTAGCTTTAAGCCTCTTTGTATTTATTCTCTCTTCTCACATCCATGTTTGGCATTTTTTGATATTATATGATATAGATGTCAGTGAGCAAGCATACTTTTATTATTTGTGGTTTTGGATTTCTTCTTTAGTGAGAGCTGTAATTAAATTTCTGGATTTTAATATTTTCTACATAGTTGCATAGTTCCATGCTCATCACTGTGATGGGACGCAATTCAACCTATCGTGGTTCTGAATATCAGACTGCTGTCAGATATTGTCACTTTGCAATGAGATTTTGGTCTCCTGATTCTTTATTAAGTGATATGTTACTACAATTTGGAAATAACTTGGTTTCCTTTTGTTTTTCAAACTCGGCCCATTTTTCTAACTCCATCCCTTCTTTTTGGCTTCCCAAATACAGGACTTTTTACTGAAGGGTCTTTAGCTGACTTCACTCCAAATTTATTAATTTGAATGATAATTGTTCTTAAAAATTCACGATAGCAGTGCAGTCTGATTCAGGCTATTGTTGCACTGTTTTTTAATCTGAAACAGTTTGTGCTACTGTTAACAGTTCACGGTTCCATTATTTAAAACCCTGCAACGCATTAGGGAAATCTGCACTTTGTACCATTGTCTTGCTTCAGTTCAAAAGTATTTGATGTTTTAGTTATTTGCATTGAGCATGGATTCTAATATGAAGTGCTTGTGAAATGTTCTCTTTTCTTTTCTTTCTTTTTTTTTTTTTGTGTGTGTTGGTAATGTACTTATATGTGTTCCTCTTTTACTCATCAGTTTTCCATTCTTTTAAATTACTTAACAGGATAAAGTACAGCATTAGTATTGTTGCTGACAAGGGTCTGAAAAAGCCTTTGTATACTTCTGCACGATTGAAGAAGGGAGAAGTTTTGTATTTAGAAACACATTCATGCAGGTATCTGGTTTATGTGTCGCTTTATCAAGCATCGCAACAGCTGTATCTTGGAGTCGGGAGTGTTAATCTCATTCTTTTCCTTTGAATTGCATTTAGCTTTTTATATAGGACAGACAAAGTATGGATGAACTTGTCATCTCCTCTCTCTGTAGATTGCAAAATTGGGTTCTTTCCTGTAAACTGATCCCTGCTTTGCTTAGGGTGGCTGCTAGGAAAAAGAAAGAGGATATTGCCTCCATATGATGCCTAATCTTTTGATGTTTTGAGCTTACAAAAACTGGAATCTGGAAATGTCCATATTGATATATGAGATTGAAGCGTGCACCTTATTGGTCCCTTTTGGTTGGGGAATAGAAAGGTCCAAGCATTGGCAGGGATGAGGCCCTGGATTAGTAAAGGGGGCAAAACTTATGAGTAACTGTCTTTTTAAAGGAGTGGTAAACTTGTAAATTAGTATAAATAAAAGGGTGGAGGTGGGCAATAAAAGGGGTCAAACATGATAGTAATAAAAAACGTATCAGTTTAAAAAGAAAACCAAAATGTGGCAAATTCCCCACCATGGATTGAAGGTAGCTTCACTCCGATGTGCTGGGAAGTTCTCCTTTGTGCCTTGTTCCTTTCTTTGGGGCTATAGTCTTACATGTAGTGGGTCAAAATTTGAATTCTTACTTGTATTCTCACCCGCTCTTCATTCCTTTTCTGAAACAAGCTACCTGTTGGTTGTGATTATTTGATTTTTCTAATTGAAGTTGAGTTATTGATAATAGTGGATGCACAGTGTGTTTGTTACTATATTCTGATTTTGAGTCGTTTTCAATAGGTATGAGCTCTGTTTTACTGGAGAGAAAATGGTGAAAGCTACTCAATTGATTCATGGACCTGACGAGACAGAGAAGTCTCATAATCATCATCATTCCTCAAATGGAGAAAAAAGTGAATCTGAAAACATTCTGATTGATGTTTTTCGGTGGTCACGTTGTAAGAAGCCCCTCCCACAGAAGGTCATGCGTTCAGTAGGGATCCCACTACCTTCTGAATATATCGAGGTATGTGACAAATTTTCATAACAACTTGCATATGACAGTCAAAATATGTAGTTCAGTTGATTATTTTATGATGTGTATGTCACCACCAAAGGTCTTTGTATACCTTATTTTGCTTCGGCGTTTTACATAAATTAACCCTTGTAAGAAAATGTCTCATGTCACCAAGAAACTGCTATATTTTTAGGATCTGGTGTCTGCAGTGTCTCTTCTGATCCCCCTTAATGGCTGGTGTGTATAAAAGATTGTCATGTTAATTAAACGAGGTACTAAATTCAACTCACCTCGGTTAAGCTTTAATTCCCAAGTCAATTGGGGTTGGCTATGTTGAATGAAGTACTGCATTTAAGAAAATGATTGAATCGATAAAGCCCATGTTACAAACAGTAATTGGAGTAGTAGTTGATTCTCCTCCCCTGAAACTAACCACCCCCACTCCCGTCCATGCGACCTGACTTCACTCACTAGTAAATCTTAATACTTTAACAGGTAGTGGAGGAAAATCTTGATTGGGAAGATGTGCAATGGTCGCAAACTGGTGTCTGGATAGCCGGAAAAGAGTACACACTTGCAAGGGTGCACTTTTTGTCTCCTAATTAGTTGTATCTTTTGTTTATTGTCTATGTACAACTATATTTCCTGACGGGATGTATGAATACGATTGTCATTTTTATATTTAATTATTTAAATGTTAAATTACCAAATTGCTGTAAATTTCTTGTGTTCTTTAAATTGGTTGGTTTTGTAGCATGAGATTCCACCTCGGAGGTCAAACAGGTGAAACTTTAAAATGGAAAAGTTACTAGTGTAGTGTGATCATTGTATATCTGATAAACAAGTCATCTCAGACTTGGAAGTTGGAACGACAAGACACTGCTAGGAATGTGGTCTGTTCGGATAGGACAAATATGTTAGCAAGCTTGATTTTCTTGTATTCATTTGGAGGTATCGTTTTGCTAACTTCACGTATGCCAACAACATGGGAACAAATTGAAGGGTTTGAAATTAATTTTGTACGCTACTGTATAAGTACAAGATGTGGTTCTCTTCTCAATTTGTAAGTCCCCATATGGAATGTTACAAAATTAGTGAGAAAATATGAGATATATAGTGAAAAAAAAAAAGAGGAAAACAAAGGCAGCTTTCTCTAGTCATACAAGCCTAAAATCAGTTGTTAATTCAAAACTCTTCTAACTAAGGGTGCATTTACTCGATTCTATCCTGCAACCTATATAAAATTAACCATTAACAAAATTTACAAAAATTGGTTATCATTCTAATGTTTGTGCTATCAATCACCACTGATCCCATTTGTTTAGGAAGTCATTCCACATCGCTGCAGCAATTGACTCTCGTAATGAGAATGCAATTTGCTCCTGAATGGATGAAGCCAACTGCATTTCAGGTTGATCATCAAAATCAGACAATTCTTCAGCTGCTACTCCTTCCATACTAGCAAACAACCAATCATTTCTTTCCTCACGCCTGATGAAGTTATGTAGTACGCATGCAGCAATTACAGTATCCCTTTGGATATGAAATCCATACTGGGGAGCAAGTTTGAGAATGGGAAAACGAGTTTTCAGCACACTGAAAGACCTCTGGATTACATTCCTAAGATATGAATGGCGGTGATTGAATAGTTCTCTTGCATTTCTAGGTAACTGATTGGCACCTCTAAATTCATGAAGATGGTAACGGATTCCTAGATATGGAGCAATAAATCCATCCATATTTGAGTAACCTGTGTCAACCAGATAATATTTTCCTGCCACAGAAAATATGTAGAATGAATAATAATCATCCAATAGTATATGATATAAGAGTAGCATGTTTCAGTGCATATCTATAGAAACTAGAAAGAGCAGACCATCTCTACAAGGAAGCAGCCCTCCACAATATAGATTTGGCATCGCACAGAATTACATACATAAGAACTGAACCATGGAAACATTCATGTGTAAATATAAATACTACTATACTATGGATGAGCAAGATAAGATCGAAGGACCTTCAGGTATAGGAGGAAAATTCTGTTCCGGGTCATCAAGGACTGCTCTTAGTACACGTGAATCTGCAGCAGAGCCTTCCCAACCTGGATAAATAAATATAAACTGCATATCAAATGTGCATGCAGCCAGAACATTTTGTGATAGAACACCTTTCCTGTTACGAAACCGAGATTGATCTTTGGCTGGTACATGTGCAGGGATATGCATACCATCTATAACCCCAACGCAATCCTGCTTAAAAAGAAATAAGGTAAGCAACAAAACAATACATAATAAAACAGAGTAAGGGAGAGAAAGAAGAAGCTTGCAGGCATAAACCTTGAAATATGGGTAAAACCTACTACTGCAGAGAATTTCTGGAGGAGTTGCGAGGGGCGCTGGTTGTAGGAATTCACGTGAAAGCGACTTAATTGCCTTTAACACATTATTGAAATGCCGGCTAATGGTTTCTCCTGAATGCTGAAATCGTTCTTGGATTACCCTGTTACGTTCATTATGGCCAATAACATTTAAGAAAATAGCCAGCTGTTCTTCTATCATCACACCAGCAGTATCACGCAACATGCCTCTCTGCCGAAGAGTGTTACATAACTTGTGAAAAACACATTTATCCATCCGAAACATTTCCCGGCACAAATCATCATGACCTTCTAGCACTTCAGTCATAAAGCCACTTCCACTAGGTGAAGAATTACAACGGGGCAGCCTGTTTATACTGTTATAGTAGTAGTAACCTGCAGTTGCTGCAACTAATTCCATCTCGTCCAGTTCTAAGTGTGAGTCGTCCATGCTAGCTGAAGTATCTGTAGAAATTGTATTAAAATGCAGAATATATAGCACAATGCAAGTAGGTAAATTCAAATATAGAGAAATCAGTTGAATGCATCTTTATCACAAAGAGAAGCTAGCATTCTACTCTATGTGCCAAAGTGCTGGGGTAAATAAATAAAAAAAAAGGGAAGAAAAGGGAGTCTCAATTGATTGATCGCCTGATGAAACAGGCAGTGATCATAAAGTAAAACTAGTTACAAAAGGTAGGTAGGTTCTTTTTTAACAGTGATATCAACCTTACAGACCATATGCATAGTATGGAACTGTACATGTACAAGACTAATAGCTCTTCCTAAGCCTTAATGAACTCATCTACAGGAAGCACTGCACTTTCCCTGCAACCACAGTAATCGTTTCTCACTCTTAAGAGAGATAAAAGTCTCTCTGGCATTGGGATTCTCAAATAAATCCAAGGAAAAAAAATAAGTCCGTTGATCAACACCTTGCATCTCATCCAAGACTTTGATGCATTTGCTTATAGAAAAGCGGTCCTCATTCTTCATTATTGCAGCAGCCCTCATTTTGGAAGCAGCAGCAATTTCAAGCATAGCATCTACAATCGCATCACCAGTAGCCTTACGGCTCCTTTTGCCACGACCAGAAGCAGAAGGGGTCGAAGACTGACGTTTGTTGTGTCCATCCAACATGTTTCCATCATCACCAGAGCCAGAAGTAGCATCCTCATCCACATAAGCCATTGGAGCATTAGGATCAACAGACATGATGAATCAAATATGAACTTTTTTTTACTCCAGCAACCTGCAAAAACCACCACTCCCATAATCATTCTAATCCTCTACATGAATCAAATTTAAACTAAGAATTATTACCAAAAAAAATAAAAGAATTCAAAGTGCCCCAATACTTTTTCTCCCGACTCAAATAAAATTCATGCGATGTCATTTCAGCTCATTGCAAATAAAAAAAATGCAGAACAGAAATAGTATTGCCATATTAAAACAAATAAAATTAAAATTACGAAGGGATCATCACTTTTCTATCTCTAATTCCGTCTACATTTTGATATTCCTACTAAACCCTACCAGGAATTCACTCTGTTCGTTTAATAATAAGAAATGCCATTACTGTTCCTTGGAAAAATAAAATAAAATAAAATAAAACTCACCGTTTTAATAGA
>CANYLF010667558.1:0-10970 GCA_948193215.1 Bocquillonia castaneifolia
CCCATATAAATCATCAAAGGAAACGTTATCAAGACAATTTTCCAATGATCTTACAAAGGGACGATAGGCAGCCCCTAGTCCATTCACAATAACCTGTACAAGGTCATCTTCCAATACAGTGCTACCTAAGGCCAATAATTGTTCAAACATACTCTTTGCACGTTGAGTATAGGTAGAAATAGATTCATTATCTTCTTTGTTCAATCAAAAAAACTTTTCTTTTATGGTCCGGATTTGTGCTTTGGAACCCGAAGCATAAGTGTTTTGAAGCTTAGTCCAAGCTTCGAATGTAGTTTTTGAGCCAACTACTTATGGTATAAATGCTTCAGACATTGAGTTGATGATCCAACTTAACACCAATTGATCTTGCCGAAACCATGAGGTATAAAGGGGGTTAGGAAGGCCATCAATTAGGGCAACAGGTGCTGGAGAAGTACCATCAATAAACTTAGTATAATCAAAACTATTAAGTAAAGGAACAAGTTGTGCTTGCCAAAGCAAGTTATTTGTTGAATTTAGTTTGACGAGTAAAGTATGTGGAACAGTAGGGGTAGAAGGAAGGGAAGGAGAGGACATGCTGGATATAGCTGATGTTGTATCTGATTGAGAAGAGGAACTCATATTATTGAAAAAAAAATTTGAGGTGATGAACCGTGTAGCTCTGATACCATATAAACGTAGGCAAAGATCAAATTAGTGTTAATCTTATTGAATAGCTTTTGTACAGTATATATAGAGTTACAAACGATAATATCCTATAGAAACTAGGATTCCCAATACAGACAGGAAACAAGAGAGTCCCAAATCAAAATACACACGATCAATAAACTTATCTCTATCAGTGTGTTTTTCAAGTTATATTCCTTCTATATACCCCCTTAAACATATTTTTTGACAAATCGATGAATTAATAAAAAGAGTTGAAAGAAAAATGTTGAAGGAAATTAAAAGAAACCTTCTAATGGTATTTTTTTCAAGAGTCTACATTACTATATTTTTTATAATTTCTATGTTTTCTTTTATTTATAATTATTATTTTTGGTATTTTCTTAAGACTAACATTTTGGAAGAAATCGGCCAGTGAACTTAATATTCTATCAAATAAAGAGGTTGCCATTAAATTTGTAGGTTTTATTTTTCTTTTGTTTTCTATAGTTATTTGCCCATTTTATATTAATCGTGTTTTCTTTTAATTAAGTTTAGGGCTCTTCTCTAATCATCTTTGTATTTTTCTAATTTTTTATATTTAATTTTAATTTATTTGATTTATGATTGGTTAAACATGCATTTTTAGATATTTTTTACTAAATTATAAATGATTAAAGGTGAATAAAACTTGATTCATTGAACCTCAATTAATAATAAAAAATTAATTAAATAGTTTTATTGAAAATTGTACCAAGTAATAAATTTTGTTCATGAAAATTTGTGAAACTTGGTGTGTTCTGCAAGTAACTTGGTGTGTTGTTCAAGCTAAATTCTTTATATATACCCCTTAAACATATTTTTTTGACAAATCAATGGATTAATGAAAAGCATTGAAAGAAAAACGATGGAGAAAATTAGAAGAAATGTTCTAATGATATTTTTTTTTCAAATTTCTACATTATTATGTTTATTTATAATTTATAATCAAATTTTGTTTTATTTAGAATTTTATTTCCGGTATTTTCTTAAGACTAACATTTTAGAAGAAATCAACCGGTGAACTTAATATTCTGTAAAATAAAGAGGTTGCCGTTAAATTTGTAAGTTTTATTTTTCTTTTTTCCTATAATTATTTGCCCATTTTATATTAATCGTGTTTTGTTTTAATTATGGTAGCTTATTGCTATTTGTGCGATTATTTTTAGTTTTATGATTAAATAAAATAAACTTAAATATATTTTAAAACTAAATTTATCATTCAATTATATTTTATTTTTTAGATTTATTATTTTTATGGATTGACAATGCTTATATGATATATAATTTATACTTTGTGCAATGATATATTACACAAATTTATTATAATTTTATGAAGATTAATATATGAATATAAAATTATTTTTTCATTTTATGTAATTTATATTAAAATTTATTTTTCTTCATTTTAAGTCTATATTAAAATATAAATTTTCTTTATAATCAAGAGGAGGCCGGCTCAAATGAACGTTAAATTTATTGTATACTTATTAATAAATTTTATGTCTTCTTCTAATTTAACCATAAAAATTATATCAAACAAAGAGAAAAATTTAAATATATTTAATTAATTTTACAATCCTATAATTTATTTTATTTATTGATTAAACTTAAACATAAATTAATTTCTTATTTAATTGCATATGTTATTTTTCAAAAATAAAAATAAATATCACATAAATTCCTTAAAAATATTATATATTTTTATAATTATATCTTCAAATTTTAAATAATTTTGGTAATTTCTGCGCGAAGCGCAGGAAAACAACTAGTAATATGATAAAATAATTGATTTTTGATCATCAAATATATTAATATTAATTATTAATATCAATATTATCTTTAATATTATTATCATTATATATATTTTTTTGCAATAGTTTATACTAAATATTTACTTTGATTTAATGATTAGAGTTCATATATTTACATTTTAGATCATGAGTTCAAGTAACGTACTCACAAGTTTGAATAGTCTCGCAAGCCAAATCGAGCCAAGTAATTAGAAACTTGGGTCCAGCTTAATAAACTAATTAGAGGTGATATTGATTAGGCTTACAAGCCAGCTTGAATTGAGCAATTAAAAAGTTGGGCTTGACTCGATAAACTATTTAAGTATCTCGAGCTCGAGTCAATAGTATCTAGAGGTCGAGTCAATCTCAAGTATTTTTCGAAACGATCTGAATAGCTCATGAGTTATCTCGGCTCATTTACACCTTTGCCACTACTCATTCTCCTCCGAATGAATTCTTATTTTCTAAGGCAAGGCAGAGTTTCAAGAGTAGAAAAATCGAAATAGGATGGGAAAGCTTAATTAAACTCATTCTTGCTCTTGGGCCGTTTATGAGTTTCCCAGTAGAACAAATAGGAATTGCCATCCCTCAAAATTCACTTAAAAAAGACCTTTTTCCACCACGAATTACTTAACATTCCAAATCACAGGACCTTCACTCCTTCTCCATGAATAACTTCTTCGCTTCCAAAATCCTCAAATAAATTAGTGAATTTCAATCATATGAAAAACAGTAAAAGAGAAACAAAAAAGAGCTATAGACATTAAATGCCATACGTTTCTAAGTATTACTAAAGGAGAAATAGCTAATGAACCATTCATTATGTGAAAAGATTCATTCCGGCCAGCAAGTGTAAACAGATTGAACATAAATAAATACATAAATATATACATGACTAGATGATCTCACTGCTAACATCAACCATTTTCAAATTTTTATGAATGCCCTCCTCCTGCAGGAACCACCATGGTCCGTCTTTCCATCCTAATCTGAAAGAAAATGCATTGAACTTCAGTTAATAGTGAGCATTTTCATCACAAGTCAAAACTACTGCTAAAATATGTGCTATCAATATGAAAATGATATCGATATTTGGCCTTGCTATTTCACTAACCTTGCATATCCGGCCACTGTCCGCAAACCCATGAAAAGAGTTAACCCAGACCAAACTCCAGAGAGACCGACAATAGAGGGTGCATAAAGCATAAATGAACAAGAAATTGCACCAACCACCATCTGTTATTATTAGTTTGTAAATAGTTTTGAGCAGGTCAGACATCAAGTGTAGTGATTTAAAATCTTCAAGTGAGTTATGAATTGTGATGTATAGCTTACCATAGACCAAGCAGAGAATGAGAAGTCGGATATACCATAATGAAGACCATCAAACATGTAAGCAAGAGCATTAATTGGTTGACTGGCACCGACAAACTGTTATAGACTCGGATAGAATTTCAGAAGGAAAATTAAGGAACATAAATTAGATGAAGTAAATAAAAATTATTTAAAATAAAAAGAAAAAGAAAACGTGAAATATAGATGTTGTACACATACCAGCACCCCAGTTCTAACAATTGCGAGAACCTCGGGATCATTAGTAAACAAAGTTGCTAAGGAACTGAATGATGCACCCAATATGATGGCTAAGGAAATGCCAGTAAAAAGTCCCGACTGTTGGGAAGTATATGTTAAGGCATCAGTGATTGTGACACAAGACTAAGACTTAAAAATAATGCAACCAAAACATCTTTGGAGAGGACTAATGCGAAGCAAAATGCAGGAAGATTGGAGAACAATCACCTTTAAAGAACAGGAAGCAATTTCTTTTACTCTGCTGTAGTCACCTTTTGCAGAAGAACTAGCAATAAGGGCCTGCAAGTATTTTTCAGCCATTAGAGAATTAACAGTACAACACCAATTGGGGCTTACAGCAAGAGCATTCGAACTAAGAACACTGGTACAAGGGAGATCTCAAAGCTAACAAGTCATAGAAAGCTTGCTTGGCTTTTAGTTTATTTTCTCAGAAAAAAATTAAAAGATAGGCCTAAAGGTGAATTAACTCCCCAAGAAACAGTTTCTGACTGAATGAAGACCGAGAGGTACTACTAGAGGATGTTCAAATTTTGCATATGACTAAGACCTTCAAGTAAAGGGCACATTTGAACTATAATTTGGTTCCTAATAGGAAGTTCTTTGTCGCTGAGGTCAGCCATAATGATAGTGTAGTAACTATCATTGCATGTCAACTGTGTTGGAACTCATACAGATTACCAATGCCTCGAGTGTTGGAAAAGTTAAGAAGTGATTAGACGGGAATGATAGATATGTTACCTGACTAGCTGCAGCTTGAGCATCTACAAGGAGTGAAGCAGATAACCACACTTGCAAACAGATTTGATGAGCTGCCATGGCTAATGCTCCTTGACGAGCAGCCATAGATGTACTCATTGTTATGGTCATGACTGCCGCTAGAGTTCTCCCAAGAAGAAAACCACCTAAGAAGAGTAAAATCATTAAGAAAATGTTATAGGGAGACAAAAATGATAGAGAAAATTGAAAAATCCAGTTTTCAAGGATCCAGAGGTGGACTGCTTCAAAACTTACAAACTTAAATTATACAATAAAAAATCAATTGCCTGTCTATAACAGATGCAAGCTAATGATGCATCAAAACAAGTTCTAACAATCTTTATGGGAACAAGCACCAAATGGAGAATGAACTCCTTCCTTAGGCACTATATATGTCAAAGTTGTTTCACGACTATAGACATTTCCCCAAGTGTTTTTAATTTTAGAAAAAATCTGCAATTAAAAAGAGAGAACGCTTGAAAAGGATCCTAAAATAAGATTAGGTAGAAGATGGATTCACATAAAAAAAACCTTGAGTTTTAAAACTTTGTCAAGAGAAGCAGGCAATAAGACCTCCATGTGTAAACTTTTAATTAGATGCAGCAGCTTGCTACATGAATTCAAGGCTGAAGGCAGACTGAACAATCCCAAGAACTTGCATGACTCAAACACCACATGCGCTGATGCATTATTGTGAACTCCTTACCGGAATACATCTTACATATATACTCTGACAAAAAGAGGCAATTCAACCATAACATTTCAAAACAGATGGATGGCACTTCAAGGGTCTTATCTTATCAAGGTGGATTTGGTAACTCACCTGATCTTAAATAGCCACCAAAATGCAAACCTTTAACACTGGGTAGTGACAATACCGTATGCTTGTTAAGATGCCATATCATCAGAAAGGAAACAATGTATCTGACAAATTTGAAGAACATTTGTCACTAAAGATGCTAACAGTAAAATTATAGGAGAAAAAGAAAAATTCAAACAGAGAAAGCACATACTGAGACACAACAGTTGAAATGGCAGCACCAGCCACACCCAACCGAAAGTAATGCATTAGTAAAGGAAACAAGAATACAGCTGAAAAATTCCCCAGTCCTGCATATCAAAAACGAACATTTGGTTAAGTCACAGTGTCAATTGCACATTGAAAACCAGATTCATTGCTTGCATATTATAACAGTTTATTTAGGCTTAGTGTTTTAGCACTATGCACCAAGGAAGGTCCTTAAATCAGCAACTCATTTTACTATTAGGATTTTATTAAACTCATAGAAAGCTTAAATGAAACTAATCTTACTTATAATGCAAATGACATTTGAAGATCCTCAAGTAAGGTTATTTACTACTGAACAATTAAGATTAGACTCCGATTAATAGAAGATAAAGATATAAATCCATAATCCAATTTAGTTAACTGTTACTTGTGGAAAGCATGGGAAACAGAACAAACTGTATTGATCAGTTTGATGTAAAGACAACATTTTGATTCCCAGACAACCTATGATTTTCCTATGGCTATATCATTCAAGACATGGTAGAGTGGAAGACAGGAATGAAGATTATAATTATTAGACAGGAATGAATTATTGATAATCATTGTTAATATCAATTCAAATGAAGCAATATGCCTCACATTTCAAGATCCATGTGCCTTTGGGCTCCATGTATCATTCTAAAAGACATGAATGCACATGCACAATATTCTTGTGTGGGTCACACTCAACAACCTTAAGTCACTTTAAATTATAACTTATATTTCTTCCTACTTATGATGTTTGTCCTCTTTGATCTGAATACAAGATGGCCCCTCAAATGGCTAATATACATATATAAATCGAATGTATAAATTTTGGATTTAGCAGTCCTTTTACTAAAAATTGAAATGGTAAGGGAAAAACTTGCCTAGACACAAGACGGGGGTTTTTGTATCCTTAAAACCGCGAAAAATGCCCTGGATGGCCAGATAAAGGACAACTGCAGGAGCACCAATTGCCCTTAGTTTGAGAAAATTTTCTGCTGGAATGCGCATAGGAGAAGCCTGTTTTCAGAAATTGAGTTTTAGAAAGAGTCCACCTCATAAATGAAAAATGTTTAAATAAAATGTGAATAATACTGTAATGTAAGTAATGGGATTTGAACGAGTAATTATGTAGTACTCACAGATGAAATGCCCATCAAGCTGAGGAATACTCCTGATCCAAAATACATCGCCAAAGCCTCAAATATACCTATTGCAGCTGCGAAAACTAAGGCTGTAGAAACTGAAGGTAGCAGCTTTCTTTCAGATACGTTATTGCTTGAATTGCCTCCATCTGTATATCATACAGCTTCAAATTTTACTAACATGTCAAATTTGAGAGCTCAATTTGGCATGCTCAAGCATTCAATAAATTAATATTCTTACCTGAATGTTTTGAAATCTCTTCAGCCACAAATGAAGTAGCAACACTAAGAAGAGGTATATTGAACACCTTTGAAATGATGTTGAATATTGACATGGAAACACCTGCTGATGCCAACTCCAGAGGCCCTTTTCAAACAAATTCAAAAGATTATTAGCTTGCTGTCTTCAATGTAATGTCGGTGTTCTAATTCACACAAATGTGGAACAAAAGGACCAAGTACATACTTGGTTTTCTTCCCCACCTCAGCCCTCTCTCCCCCAAACGAGAAAATACAGATAACCTTCAAGTCACCACTCACCAGCAGAGCAAAATGTATATATCTTTGGAATATGCAACTTAGCAGGAGCTAGTACTGAGAAAACTTCTTTTCTTGATGATTTACTTTCATAAATTCATTTTTCATTTAAAGCATAATCTTGGAGAAACAACATAATTGCGATGACAATAGTATATGGGACCTGATAAGCAACAGAAACTTGAGGTACCTCAGATGTAGAAATTGTTATTTTTATATCCACCAAAAACGGTGTACATAAAATCTTTTCATATTTGACTAAATTAAGCAACAATAGGAACCACACAAATAGTCTGACACTTCCAAAACTAGATTAATATATGCAACTTAACTTAGAAATACCCAGGTTAACGAAAATAGAGTATATTCCTATTAGTTTTCAAGCACAAACGATGAGAAAAAGATGAACATAACACCAGATAAAAGCTTACCTAGTCTACCAACATAAGCCGTTTCCATCAGCTGTGCTAATGGCTCAATTGCTTGTCCAGCGATTGCTGGTATAGATAGCGATATAAGTTCCATTTGGACATTTTGCAGGGGTGGTTCATTCGCTACTGGAGGCTCTACTGATTCACTGAAAGACAACAAGAACTCTGTGTTAAGCCAAAAATCTCAAATTTTAAAATCAAAGTTCCAAGGATGTTAGTACCACCAAAAAAATGAAAGCAGCCAAATTGAAATGGACAGATTACAGTACAAAGTGCACAAAGGCAAAGAAGCAAAAGCAAATGAATTAAAAAAAAAAAAAAAAGTTACTCGTCTTACAAAAGCCCTTTGCTTAGTGATCTTCCATTGCTCGAAACAAGCGTCTCCTCCTTGTTTAGTGTTCTTCCATTATTCGAAACAAGCGTCTCTTCCTCCTCGTATCTTGATAGACCCAAATCACAATCTGATGTTGGTTGTTCAGTGATTGACCCAGCACAACACTTGATGCCATTTTTTAAGGTCAATCGCCTATTATAATTGCTTATACTAAGATTACTGCCTTGAGAGAATTTTATTGCATCTTCCATTGCAACACTTTTACCCCATTTCTTGAAAGCTCTGCCCTCACATTTTCTCGCAGTAACTCCACAAAATCGTGCACCTGTCAATTGACCAACCTTCATCTTTCCCAGTGAGTAGATTGACCTGTAAAATTGCAGAAAAATATGTAAAGATGATACTAATTTGTCAAATTGATCAAAGAATGCTTCTTTTACTTTCAATTATACATGCTTCACTCTATCTAACCGCTAACTAAAATGTCTCTTTAACATGAGAAAATGACCATATACCAAAAATCTAAGAACACCCTTTGATTCGATACATATAAACTAAAATGTGGATTCCACAAAACAAATTCAGCTGCTAAATGGGTTTGTCAACCTCTCCTTTAGCTCTCTTAGACGTAGTTTTCTCAGTAACTAAGGAGATGGTTATGAAATCCAAGAGAAACCCAGTAAGAGAAACATAACTAATTACTCAAAAAGCGATTAATTAAACTATTAAACCAAAATGAAAGAACATATTTTTACCAAAAAGAAAGAAAACCCAAGTCTCAAAAACAGAAAAATTCCTAACTTTTTTATGTCAGACACAAAATGGATAATCTAGGAAAAAAGGGTTGGACTGAAATGCATAATTGAAACAATGTGGAGGAAAAGCTGAGACTTTTCTGACCTTAGACAGCTGCAATAACAGTTCAATAATTTGAATCAGAGAGAAGGGCAGCTAATGGCCATGACAATGTAAGTGGTTGGTTATTGCTTTATAAGACAAGGGTCACACTTTGAGTTATTTGCATTGCATTGTGTAGTTGCATCACTGCGTTACACTAACTTGCAAGTGTTGTGGTTGTGGGTTTGATTGAGATTGGGCAAACAACTGCCTGTTATGGTTATAACAGTTGCTGGTTATTCACGTGCGCTTCGTTGCTGCCTTCTATGGAAAAATAATGGAAGAGAATAATAAGAAAAATAATTGATGGACCTTGTTTGCCTTTTTTTAATTTAGGTTAATGGCAAAAAAAAAATCCAAACTTTTCAATTTAATCACAAATTCAATCAAGTCTTTTAATTTTTGCTAGATCTGACCACGGCCGGAAACAAATCGTTAGGAATAGGACCAAAATTGACTTAATAATTCCGATTCTAAAATCGAGATTGAAACAGTTTTTAAACGGTTCAATCTCAATTTCTATTTTAACAAAACTAAAATCAAAACAGAAACCATCAATTTCAAATTATGTATGTATTAATGTTAGGTTTAAATGGAAGCATGAAGTAAATTAATTACTTAAAAAATTTTCATATTTATATGATATATATAAACTATATAACTTATAAACATTTTTACTATCTCTTTTTATATGAAGGGATATGTCAAATTTTATCTTTAAATATAAGTTATTTTTTAATAATTAAGTTCTTAAAAATTTTATAAATCGATAAAATAATTACATGTCTAATTTTCACGTTTTAAATTATAATTGAAATAGAATCAAACCATTAATAAAAAATTAAATTATTTAGAACGATAATCAAACCATAAACAAACCAAAATTGAATCATAAACAAACTTAAATTGGCTTCCGGTTCTACCACTTTTTAAAACCAAAATCATCAGTTCCTAAACTGAAATCATTGGTTTATAAACGTGTCAAGGTCTAATTCTAGCAATTATAACAAGATTTTGCATTTTAATTGTAAATTTGGTCAATTCCTTAATTGACATATAGTTTTTGCTGACATGAATAACCACATCAGGTCCAACCCAACCACATAAATAATGCTAATATTTTACAATTATTATATTTGGTTAAATTAGAGTTGATTTGGCCATCCATATCAACAAAAATACATATCAATTAGAAATTTTAACCAAAATTGTAATAAAAATCTAAAATCTGGTTATAATTATCAAAATTAAGGTTTGGTTAAATTTACGATTAAATTAAAAGGTTTGGATTTTTAAATTATTAGGTCTTTAATTTATCTTGAAACTAATTTTATACCTTTTAGTTACAAAATTATATGTACTTTTTTCAAAATTTCACAAAACAATAATATATTTTTTTTATTATATATATTTGTGATTCCTAAAATACTTATATTCTAATTCGTCCTAATTCAATAGAAAATGTAGGTGTTTTACCTGAATTAAGAAAGTATAGTTAAATTTAGTTAGTTTAACATGATTTTCATGTTTATTTTTTCAAAATTTATTATCTTGAAAATATTATCATTCATTAAATGCAAATACAAACAAATAAAGGTATTTTTATATAATTTTATCTTATAACTAACATTTTTTTATGGCTGTGTTTTTTTGGGATAAAAAAGGACTTACTTTTTTTTCTATCAAATTGAAACAAAAAGAAGGCTTAAATTAAATTTTCTATCTTATAACTCCCTTTATTCCTATATAAATATTATTTAAGGTTTA
>CANYLF010667648.1:0-10246 GCA_948193215.1 Bocquillonia castaneifolia
ATTATTCAACTTATCGTACTATTATTATCTATTAATTATACTTATTTAAAGTCCCGAACAGTCCATAACAGTCCAATAATCAATTATTCAGTTAAACGGTCTAATGGTCCTAAAGTCCGATTTAATTAATCTGGTAATTAAAATTAACCAATTCGATATCAATTTAACTTAATTATAACGTTTATAACATGTTAACAACACATAAAACATCCGAACAATCAAATTAGACGCGTAACACGTATTTCAAGAAATTCCATAAACCGACATTTCACTTCTAGGATTTTTAATTCAAAAAACTTAAAGAATTAGATCGACTCGCAGTTATGGAAGTTGTTCGGAATATTTTTCTATAATTTTTAAAAATAAAAACAGGCCTCTCTGGAGTTGGGGCTCTCCGACCATCATCAGCGGCGGCACTGCCGTCGTTGGTGCTCAGATGGAGCCCCAAAGCTCTAGATCTCTTCATCACACTGCAAGGAGTCTGAAAATACCTTCCTTTTTCTCAGACCATCACTGCAGAGGATGGATCAAGGCCATAAAGCTAGTCGGCGCCATGAAGCTCCACCTGCTCCGATGACTGGCCAAACAACTTCATCTTGATCGCGGTCTAGTCCTATTCCACGTATTTTTGGCCGATCTACATGATGGTGGTCGTTTAGAGGCTTGCAAATGGCTGGAGGAGCAAAACCCACGGTGAACCTTTTCTCTGAAACTTCAGAAGCTTCGTACAAGTTACTTCGGCAACGGCAAGGACTAAAATTGGTATGTACAGGTTCGTCTTAGAGAGCTCTACATTTTGGACATAAGAATCGACGGAAAAGGTGGTCGAAGTGTCAAGAACGGTGATGAAGAATGTGAGGGGTCAACAATGTAATTTTCAGAGAATTTTTGGTACTGTAGCGGTAATTAATTTTTACTTCTTTCTCCCAATTAAGTCCTTCTGCCGATTTAAACATATAAAACATAAGTTTTGTGTTTTCAAATTGGTCCTTTAATTAAATATTATCCGTAACTCGGTTTTTTACCAAATTTTTATGGTGAGTTCGGGAATGTTTTTAACATGTTTAATTAAATTTTTAGCTTAAACGGACATCATTTACTATTATTTTTAATTATTGAAGATTAAAGCTTAATTAACCTTATAATTAATAAAATTAGCAAAACCGAAATTTATGTGTATTACATTTTCCCCACCTTAAGATAAATTCATCCTCGAATTTAAGAACGTACCTCATTGTAGAAACAGGTGAGGAAACTGCTCTCGCATATCCTGCTCCAACTCCCAAGTGCAATCCTCCACAGAATAGCTCCTCCAAACCACTTTCACCATCGAAATTGACTTGGACCTCAACTGCCTTACTTGATAATCAATCACAGCTACTGGACATTCATCATATCTCAAATCCTCCCTGATCTCAATGTCGTCTGTCTGGATCACATGTGATGGGTTAGAAATGTATTTTCTCAACATAGATACATGGAAGACCGGGTGAATTCTAGACAACTCTGGTGGCAAGGCCAATTTGTAAGGCACATCACCAACTTTAGCCTTAATTTCATAAGGCCCCACATTTCTAGGTGCCAATTTGCCCTTTTTACCAAATCTCATTACCCCTTTCGTGGGTGACACCTTCAAAAACACCCAGTCGCCAACATCAAAAGAAATATCCTTTCTCTTAGGATCTGCATAGCTCTTCTGTCAGCCAAAAGCTGTCTTCAACCTCTGTTGGATTAATGGAACCCTTTCAGAAGTAATCTGAACCAATTCAGGTCCAAAAAGCTGCCTCTCACCAATATCCTACCATAATGGGCATCTGCACTTTCTGCCATACAATGCTTCAAAAGGTGCCATTTCAATGCTGGCATGATAGTTATTGTTGTAAGCAAATTCAATCAATGGAATGTTCAAATCCTAGTAGCCACCAAAATCCATGGCCCACATTCGCAACATGTCTTCTAAGGTCTGAATAGTTTTCTCAGACTACCCATCTGTTTGAGGGTGAAAAGCTGTGCTAAAGTTAAGTCTGGTTCCCAAAGCTGACTATAGCTTTCGCTAGAACATCAAGGTGAAACTCGAATCTCTATCTGATACAATGGACTCTGGAACCCCATGCAGATGTACTATTTCAAAAATGTACAATTTAGCCAATTTCTGTATGGTATAGTTCTTCTTTACTGGAATAAAGTGAGCTGACTTGGTCAATCTATCAACAATCACACAAATTGAGTCATACCCACTCTGGGTATGAGGTAACCCGGTAACAAAGTCCATCATAATCATGTTCCACTTCCACTCTGGGATGGGTAGTGGTTGAAGCAATCCATAAGGTCTCTGGTGCTCTAACTTCACCTTCTGACAATTCATGCACCTGCACACAAACTCTGCTATATCCTTCTTCATACTACTCCACCAGTGCATGCTTTTCAGATCATGGTACATTTTGGTTGCACATGGATGAACACCGTAAGGTGTATGGTGAGCTTCCTCCATAATCTCCTTCTGTAAATTATCAACTTTAGGTACACACACCCTAGTACCCATCCTTAAAATGCCTTCACTATCAACCCTGAACTCTTCTGTTGTGCCTTGTTATACCTGGTACAAAATCTTTTACAATTTTGGATCCTGTTATTGGGCTGCTTTCACTCGGTCCAGAAATACAGATCTTGCTCTGAACCATGCTATCAGGCATCCATGTCTATTCACCCACCATTGTAACCCTTGATCAAACAGTTGGTCAATCTCCCTGTACAGAGGTCTCCTTCCAACATTGATATGTGCAAGACTTCCAGCTGATTTCCTGCTCAAGGCATCTGCCACAACATTCGCCTTTCCCAGATGATACATGATTGCACAATCATAATCTTTTAATAGTTCTAACCATCTGGTCTGCCTCATGTTCAGGTTACTCTATTGAAATATATACTTTAGGCTTTTATGATCAGTATATATCTCATAGGGTACACCATAGAGATAGTGCCTCCAAATCTTCAAGGTAAAAACTACAGCTGCCAACTCTAGATCGTGGGTAGGGTAATTCCTCTCACGGTTCTTCAACTGTCTAGAAGCATAAGCCACTACTCGCCCATTCTGCATCAATACACACCCTAAGCTCACTCTTGAAGCATCACAGTACATAGTAAAACCATCAGTTCCAGAAGGTAGGGTCAACAAAGGTACTGTAGTCAACCTCTCCTTTAGCAACTGAAAATTGATCTCACATGCTTCATCCCATTCAAATTTGACAGTCTTCTGAGTTAAGTATGTTAATGGTGCTGTTATCTGAGAGAAGTCTTGTACTAATCTCCGATAGTAGCCTGCCAAACCCAGAAAACTTTGAATCTCTATGACTGTGGTAGGTCTTGGCCAATCCAAGACAACTTCAACCTTCTTTGGATCAACCTGAATTCCTTCATTAGACACCACGTGCCATAAGAAAGTAACACTGTCCAGCCAAAATTCACATTTAGAAAACTTTGCATACAACTGCTCCCTTCTCAAAGTCTCCAATACCATCCTCAAATGTTGTTCATGCTCCTCCATAATTCTGAAATTCACCAGGATATCATCAATGAACACGATCATAAATCGATCTAGAAATGGTCTGAACATTCTGTTCATCAAGTCCATAAAGGCTGCTGGAGCATTAGTCAACCCAAAGGACATAACCAGAAACTCATAGTGACCATACCTAGTTTGGAATGCAGTCTTAGAAATATCTTCTTCTCTGATTCTCAACTGACGATTACCTGATTTCAAGTCAATCTTAGAAAAGCATTGGGCACCTTGCAACTGATCAAATAAATCATCAATGCGGGGAAGCGGATACTTGTTCTTTACTGTCACCTTGTTCAGTTCTTTGTAATCAATACAGAATCGGAGTGTACCATCCTTCTTCTTAACAAACAACACAGGTGCTCCCTAAGGAGAAATACTGGGTCTTATGAAACCCTTGTCAAGTAACTCCTGTAACTACTCCTTCAGCTTCTTTAACTCAGCTAGGGCCATTCTATATGGAGGTATAGAAATGGGAGTGGTTCTAGGAACCACATCAATGCAGAACTCTATCTCCCTGTCAGGTGGCAATCCTGGTAACTCCTTAGGGAATACATCTGCATATTCACACACTACTGGCACATTACTCATATCATCTGTCTCCAGAGTTATATCTGACTACTGCTAGAAATCCCTGACACCCACGCCTAAGCAACTTCCTAGCTGTAATGGCATAAATTAGATTCTAAGGCATCTCACACTTCTCACCTCTGAATCTAAACTCTTCATCTCTCGGCATTCTGAATATCACTTCTTTCATTTTGTAATCCAGGGTAGCATAATGCTGGGACAACCAATCCATCCATAGGATCACATTGAAATCCATCACATCAAATAAGATTAAATTACCATCATCTCCCTACCTTTGATTCTCAAAGGGCATAACGAAAGACAATGTTAGTAACCAGAGCTTCACTCAACGGAGTGGCCACTGACAGTGGAGTTAGCATCCTAATTCCTCTACACCCAGCTCTCGATGCAAATGTAGGAGAAATAAAGGAATATGTAGCACCAGGATCAAACAAAATAAAGGCTTCAGCATGACATACCGAGATAGTACCTGCGATAACAGCATTAGATGTCTATGCATCCTGTGGGGGTAAGAGTGAACACCCTGGCTTGGCCTCCACCAGTCTGCTATGAAGTAGAGGCCTGACCCATGCCTCTACCACCTCTTCTGCCTCCAAAATTGCTTCCTTCTCTACCCCCGAATCCACGACCTTGTTGGCCAACCGTTTGAAATCTACCCTAAGAAGGGCCTGCCTGATAAGGACCAGTTTGATATGGGATCAGGTACTGTGGTCGTGGCTGTATGGGTGGCTGTGCCACACTCAATGCCGAAGAAGCCAAATGGAACCGTGACTGTCCCGGAGAAGGATAGAATGGGCAATTCCTCACAAAATGCCCTAGCTACCCGCATCTGTAACATACATTCTGGCCAAGGTGATACAGTCCCTGATGGACTCTACCACAATTCTGGTAGGAACTAGGGCCAGAACTAGAGCTGCTGTAGCCTGCACTACCATAACCCGAACTCTGTCCGCTAATGTTGCCATCAGATCTCATCCATGAACTGCCTTGACCGCCTCTGTCATGCCTCCCTCTTCCATGTTTTTGAGAAGTAGAAGGAATCCTTTGAGATGTCCTTGCCTGACCATATCCATACTGTCGACCAGAACCAATCTGAAATGTCCTCGGAGATTGTTGCATGCTTCAACCATACTGTCCCTCGGTATAACGACTAGTTTGTCCCCCAGATCGGGAACTACTAGCACCAGCCGAACCAGACACTACTCGGTGCCTCTGCAACCTCTCCTCTATAGACACGGCCTCTACATAAACAGAATCCAGAGTCTGACCGTCAGTCCTCATGCTAGCATACTTTGGTCCTAATCCAGCAACATACAAATGCACCATCTGTAACTCATCCTCCATCAACGGGCCTACAAATCTCAACAACATTCTGAATCTATTAGTGTATGTCGAGACTGTCTCATCTCCTCTCCTAGAGATGGTCATCAACTGAACCTTATTCCACATCTGGTAGGATAAGTGCATATAATGCTGCTGAAATCGCTTCTCAAACTCAGCCCAAGTAATAGTATTAATCATCGGTCTGATGGCAGCTATGAACCAATCATGAGCTTCCCGCTCCATGCATGTTTCAACCATCCAAATTCTTTGATAATCATTCACAGCAAAGGAAACTCTGTTTCGGACCATGTTCAAGAAATCCATCGGGTCCCCCGATCCATCAAACGGTACCCTGAAGGATCTAGCAAAAGTGCTTATGGCCTCAAGATCAGTAACCTGCCTAGGCTACTGAAACGCCTGTGCTATACCCCTGGCCATAGCCTCTATCGTGGCCTGATCAATGGCTACAACTCCCTGTGGTGGCTGTGCATTGCCACCTCGGGCACTTCTACGTCCGCCCTGATTTTTGGGCCTTCCTTGGCGTCAAGGCTATGCAGGTTTCTTTTCCTCCTAAGGTATTCTTCCTCGGGTTGTTGCACACCTCGGCGTCGACGTTGATTCATTCTAAAAACCAAACACATAAACTTTAGTAACAACAAAAATCCTAACGGTACGCTGAATGCTAAAAACAAGGAAGACTTAAAAAAAATGATAAGGGATCCTATGTTGTAGTAGTTTCAAGAAAGACTCTGACACTCTAAGGAAGCATAATATGCATAAAATAAAACCATAAGCTCTGATGCCAACTTTGTCACGAACCAAACTCGGGTTATGTGACCAGCGCCAGGGAACGGGAAAGCTATATGCTACCGGAATCCATGGCTAGCCTGAGACTTGATACACATCATAAATAACATAATATACCAGAATTATATATTCTGGTTTCACAAAATAATATCAACCTGCTAATGAACAACACACATATATAAATCATAACTGTCTAATAGCATAATATACCTAGCATACCAGCTGGAGCCTCACTGGGCTACAATCATTCAATAATACAAGTCATTCGAATACCCTAAAATATCCATAGGTGGCGTACCAACCATAATAATAATAATAATAATAATAATAATAATAATAATAATAATAATAATAATAATAATAATAATAATAATAATAAATGTTCAAATTAAACATAGATCAATCATCCTGACATAAACGCATTACAACTGTTGCACTAGAGTTTATACATCCGAATAATAGTACTAAAATTTACTCAAAATAGCTGGGGAAGAAGAAGAACGGCAAAGAGACTTTCTGACTGAGGTCTGAGGAGAATCCTGAAAAAAATTAAATTGAGAGGAGTCAAACCTCACTGAGTGAATTAATAGCATATTTATGAAATGCAACCTAGCACAGGCGATCTCACACAATTATACACACACACACACACACACACACACACACACACACACACACACACACACACACACACAAACAAGCAGACAAGTGAAATGCAGCAACAAAACATAAAGGAAGGAGGATTGAGGTAGAACACCTAATAACCCTCTACCCCGAAGCCATTCAGGCTTTCTTAATCCAATAACATTTCTCTTAATCCACTGTTCGTTTGGAGCCCGAGCACTACACCGAGCAAGCCTCAGACATTGCTATAACTGTCGCCTAAGCACTACACCGAGCAAGCCACAGTTATAACAATCACATAATAAATCGAGGATCGACGCCCGAGCACTACACCGAGCAAGCCTCGTCCTTATCATCATAATCATAATACATACCTGACTCCTGTGTGCACACAGCCTGGTGACACCCACCAGGTAGCTCGTCCCACAACTATCCTCCATCCAGCACATCACAATCACATTACATCATAACAACATCATAATATACATATGCATTATACATAGAAATAATTATATATACTTAAATATATTTATAATTAATTGAATATATACTAACAATAATAATTTATATATTGATATTAAATAATTATGATAAAAACATTAATGAAATAAAATGAATGCAATTCTACGTGCAAAACATAAATATGCAATTAACTCACAGCAAGAACGAGCGCCTCCCTGCTCCCAGGAGCTGTTGCCTCTTTCTCGGGCTCTGGAACTCTCTACAGGATATAAAGAATATAATTTAGATAAATAATATAACCTAATTCCTAATTAATTCTAGATTTCTATTTAGAACTCGAAACATATAACAATAACCTATAATTATTAACGTATTATATTGTTTCATCTGTTTAACTCGATATCACGTTTTACGAGAAAATTCTCCCAAAAATTCTGCAAAATCTCCCTTGTAAAATGGACATCTCTCCACCAAAGTGGAGCCCATCCTGTAATTAAACAGCACTTCTATAATCACCAATCAATTGCCGGGCCTACCACAATACCCGGACTTACCAAACATATCAATTATAGCAATTAACCATCGTTATCCATTTTATACATTATTCAACTTATTGCACTATTATTATCTATTAATTATACTTATTTAAAGTCCCGAACAGTCCGTAACAGTCCAATAATCAATTATTCAATTAAACGGTCTAACGGTCCTAAAGTCTGATTTAATTAATCCGGTAATTTAAATTATCCAATTCGATATCAATTTAACTTAATTATAACCTTTATAACATGTTAACAACATATAAAACATCCAAACAATCAAATTAGACGCGTAACACGTATTTCAAGAAATTCCATAAACCGACATTTCACTTCCAGGATTTTTAATTCAAAAAATGTAAAGAATTAGATCAACTCACAGTTATGGAAGTTGTTCAGAATATTTTTCTACAAGTTTTAAAAATAAAAACAAGCCTCTCCGGAGTTGAGGCTCTCCGGCCACTGTCAGCGGCAGCACCGCCGTCGTAGGTGCTCGGATGGAGCCCCAATGCTCCAGATCTCTTCATCACACTGCAAGGAGTCTGAAAATACCTTCCTTTTTCTCAGACCACCGCAGTAGATAACGGTTCAAGGCCAGAAAGCTAGTTGGCGCCGTGAAGCTCCACCTGCTCCGATGACTGGCCAAACAACTCCGTCTTGATCTCGGTCTGGTCCTATTCCACGTATTTTTGGACGATCTACACGATGGTGGTGGTCTAGAGGCTTGCAAATGGCTGGAGGAGAAAAACCCACGGTGAACTGTTTCTCCAAAACTTCAGAAGCTTTGTACAAGTTATTCCGGCAACAGGAAGGACTAAAATTGGTACGTACAGGTTCATTTCAGAGAGCTCTACGTTTTGGACACAAGAATTGAAGAAAAAGGTGATCGGAACGTCGAGAACAGCGATGGAGAAGGTGAGGGGTCTACAGTGTAATTTTCAGAGAATTTTTTGGTACTGTAGCGGTAATTAGTTTTTACTTCTTTCTCCCAATTAAGTCCTTCTACCGATTTAAACATATAAAACCCAAGTTTTGTGTTTTCAAATTCATCCTTTTCTTTAATTAAATATTATCCGTACCTCGGTTTTTTGCCAAATTTTTATGGTGAGTTCGGGAATGTTTTTAACATGTTCAACCAAATTTTTAGCTTAAACGGACATCATTTACTATTATTTTTAATTATTGAAGATTAAAGCTTAATTAACCTTATAATTAATTTCCGATTTGGAAAATTAGCAAAACCGAAATTTAAGGGTATTACAATTTTAGAATTACCTATCAAAAATTATATTGTAAATTTTGATCTAATTTCAAGCAATCTAACTCATCTTTTTTTTATGAAAAAAATTTCATGGACTTGAAATAAAAACCATACATGTAAATTTATAAAACATAATTTACCATGTATTTACTCAATACCAAAACTAAAATTTATATCAAAGAAACAAAAATAAAAAATGAAATATTCATGGGGCGTGATTCAAGTGGTAAAACACTTGGACTTGCAGACTTCAAGCCTGGAGGTTGAGAGTTCGATTCTTAGGATCGCATGGGGAGAATGTGCTCTCAAAATGAAACTCACTTGACCCGTGATATAATCGGGGCCCTAAATGGGGATCCAGATATTCGGGATAGTAAAAACTATAGAAAAAAGAAAGTTTAAACGAAATGGGAGTAAAATTATGTAAGAAAAAAATTGTAACATGCCTGTTAAAGGGAACGAACCAAGTAAAAGTGAAAACAAAGAATTTAAAAACAAGTAAAAATGAAAATGAAAAGAATAGATGTGCATAAAAAAACACGTGCTAGTATAAATGATATAGTTGACCTCAAGGGAAGTAGATTAGGTAAATTTCTCTAATTTTTAACGGATATTAAACAGGTTGGTATTCAAGTGCCCTGCATAAGAATGATTTAAACCCAACCCGTCTGGTTGATATAATATATACATTATGCATACACATATATTATAAAAATACCATTAAATAGATATAAATTTATAAAAATATTATTTTATTTATATGTTTTAAATTAAAAGCTAGGCGGGTTAGGGTTGGAACATTTTAATTTTATAGTGTGGTAGTGATAGGAAAAAAAATATTATAACCCGTTCGAATATGGACGAGGTTAGGTATACTTGAAAATAGTTCGGGGTGGGTACGAGTAAGGTAAAATTTAGTCCTAATTCATCTCGTTGCCATCCTATTAAGTAATAGGACTTTGGGTGGGTCTTGTGTATTGTAATTTCGGCTCTTCTTTCAAGAAAAAGCTTAAAAGTTTGAGTAAATTACACGGTGTACCTTAAAATTTAAAATAATTACCAAAACACTTAAAAAAACACGCT
>CANYLF010668015.1:0-18395 GCA_948193215.1 Bocquillonia castaneifolia
ATTTTTGCACTCTTACAATTGATATTTGCTCTCCAATCATTCATCAAATGACAAATTTATCCTAAAAAATATACCTTGAAACTTTTGTTTTGTTAGCTTTACAGGGTAATCAGTAATGGAAAGTTGCAAAATAAATACGGGAGGCTAAGTTAATGAGCAACAATTTCGCAGCATGTTCAAAAAAAAAAAACTTTCCTTATATTTTTTAATTAGTTTCAAACTACCAATTAATTATTATGAAATTAAAAATATTAACTATGGAAATGAGTCTCCCAAAGTATAGTTCAGTGGTTGAAATATTTATATTGGACCTGGGAGTCCCAAGTTCAAATCCCCCTCTCCCAACTAAAAAAAAAACTATGGAAATGATGGTGTAATGTGTTGAGCCAAATATTAGCCACTTCCTTTTCTACCCCTAACGGAAATTTTTTTCTAAAACAATTGAGTTGAAATTAGAGTAAAAAAATAATGACGAACTGCAAGCTTGCAATTGAATTGAAATTTGAGTAAAAAAATAATGAATTACTAAGAAACATATTATATATTTTATATTTTTTTGTATTAAATAATAAAAATATATATTTTTTGACCTTTTGTTCTAATTAAATAAAATGAGAAAGAGAATACATATAAGTTATTTTCAACTTTTATATATAATACTTTTTTGAACCACTCTATATTTACCTTGTAAAATTTAAGAAATTAAAATTCAAATAGGTGATATTGAATTCAAAAACATATATATGAATTGAGATCAAAACAGATACTATTATATATATATATCGAATTTATTTGGTATAAAAATCAGATTTTTATGTAAATTATTTTCTACAAAAATGTATACTTTTTCGCACCAAGTAAAAAATTACATATGTTCATTTTTTTTATTGGCTCATAGCAAGCTTAGCTCAATATATATATATATATATATATTCATCTTTACAACAAATTATTTTTATTTTGTTAAAAAATCCAAAAATGAAAACTACCAACAAAGGTAAAAAAAATTACAAGCATCAGTAGGAGTTTATTGGAATCATGGATGAGATCACCCTTAAATTTAAGGTTTATAATAAATGCATTTTGCTTCCGAATATGTTTATGTTATTTTCTTCTTTCCAAAGTCATAAAAATCATAGAGATCAAAATAAAATCAAGATTTTAAGGATATATTTATCATTTAATAAAAAATTGGAGTTTATTTATCAAGCAGAGGAATGTAAAAATCCGCACCTAAGATAGAATACTCATCAATTTGTACATTAAAAATACCTAATTAATGGTTTCCAACTAACATCAACAAATAATAACAATCAATATATAATCTTAAAAAAAAACAATCAATATAAGTTTTATTTGTCTTTTTTGTTGAGATGGAGTTTTTACTTGTTTTTATAATATCCAAAACAAATGTTTTAATTAACAATGTCCCATTAATTAATCCAATGAAAGCAAAACAAAAATATCGCGAGAATTATAACGCCGTTTCAGTTACTCTGATGTCACAAACTACACGAGAAAAAAAAATCCCAATCAAAAAAAAAAATTACTCAAAAAGAGAGACGCGCTTTCAATTAAAAAACACGCACACACACACACACAAAAAAAAAAAAAAGAACAGTAACAGTTCACACCGAAACTAAAAAAAAAATAAAATCAACGCAACAAAAAAAAAGGGGAAATGGCTAATCGAAGTTATGAAGACGAATGGGTCTGTCTTTTTTTTATTTTATTTTTTTATTTCCCCTTTATTTCTTTGTTTGTTAATAATAATAATAATGATAATTCTTTCTTCCTCTACGGTTCTTTTTCACCTCGAATTGCGGGCCGCCCGGTGCTTTTATTTTTATTAATTTTTAATTTTTGTTTTCTCTCTCCGTTTTTACATTTTTACTATGTGAATCGAACTGTCCAGAATTATTATTATTTTTATTTTATTAAGAAGGATTCGGTTTCTATAAAAGGTTGTCACAAACTGTCGTCAGTTGCTTACTTTTTCAGTTGTTTTTCTTGAACTTTTTTATTTATGGAAATTTATTGCAGTGATGTGTGTTGTTTGGGTTTTTTTTTTTTTTTTGGGGATTTGTGATGGTGTTGCTTGGTTGATGAGAAAATGCGGGTGTATAGAAAAGGAATTTTAGGGTTTTTTTGAACTGTTGTAGTGGTTACTATTTGTTGGGGAATTTTGTGATTTGTTTTGAGAGTTTTGACTTTTTCTGTTTGGTTGGTGAGAAAATAGCTGGGAAAGTTTTGGACTTGGGAATTAATGTTGGGATTACAATTGTTTTTGGAAAGTTTTCTTTGTTTAAGGAACTTTTGGTGTCATGATCATCTGTATGTGAGCTAAGGTTAGATACTCTGGATCACTGTGTTTGTTGTCAACTTAAGTCAGTTACTGTTACTAAATCATGTTAATTTTCAGGATAGCTCATGTTGATCGGTGTTACGTAGTTAATTGTTTATTTTTGGAGTTGTAATAGTTTCTGATCATGTTTTGGATGCTCGTAGTTCTCTCTTTTTCTGGCTTTTTTCTTTTTCTAAATGTGGGTTTAGGTTGGGGAAAGGGATGCTAATTGGGTTATACATTTTATTGAATCTTTTTGTTCAAGGTTGAATATTTGGAAATTAAACCTCTCGGTATATGAAATTGATAATCTTTTTATGTTTGATATGATGAATGCTACTATATATTACAAGTTCTGTCAGCTGGTTTTTGTTCTTTTTTTCTGGCACTAGTTTTGGTAAGAGTCTATTGATAATCTGCTATGAACAATTTTAAGCTAATAGAATGTTGTTTGTCTCTTCTCAATACGCAGGAAATCTTGAAGTCTTTGATAACTGAGGTCACCAATGATTCTGCTTTATTGGATCTTTAAAATGAGATTCTCAAGTTGAAAAGTTTATGCCTTAGGAATTGGTGTTGTCAAATGTATATTTAAGAATACTGGTTCAAATATTGTTTTTTTTTCTTCCTTTTCTCCTCCCTTCTCCCCTTCAAAGAAGTAAAGAAAAGAAGGTTGGGTTCTAATCAATTGTAGCATGGAATCCGCTAGATGTTGGTTTAACAAATTGAAGTCAAAAGATAAGTTGAAGTCTGCAAAAAAGAAAGAAACTGCAGGCAATGGGAAGGATGGATTAAAACCTCCTACAAATGAAGAAGCACCATCAAATGTAACTAAGCAGAAGGTTGCCGCTGCAAAGCAGTATATTGAAAACCATTATAAAAAGCAGATGAAGGACTTGCAAGAGAGGAAAGAGCGGTATGTTTGATACTATCAGCTGAGAGCTGGAATGAAGTTTTGATTCATGGAATTTTTTGCAGTTACTTTACGTGTCAGCTAAATTATGGATAAAATGCCTGAACGTCATCAAAGCTTGTTCAATAACACAATTTTTCTTTTGAAGATTTTAGCAATGTTATGTTAATAGGTTATGATGGTTATGGTTTGTTGCAGACGGAATGTACTCGAGCAGAAGTTGGCTGATGCTGAGGTTTCTGAAGAAGAGCAGAGTAACTTACTTAAGCATTTAGAGAAGAAGGAAACAGAATATATGCGCTTGCAAAGACATAAAATGGGTGCTGATGATTTTGAGCCCTTGACAATGATAGGAAAGGGTGCATTCGGGGAGGTAATTGTTTATTGGCCTTCTTTGTATGTCATAGAAATACTGCTAATAGTGTTGTGTACCGTGATTTGATCCTGACAGGTCTCACATGTCTTCTGCTGACTTTCTTTGTGCATCAGTTGGAAGAACAATGGCCTTTTCTGATCTGATGTTTTTTGAATTGCGTTAGTTTGCAAAAACTGTTGTGGCGTGGATTGGGTTTATTTGTTAGTTGAGGATTTTTTTAAGTTTATTGACCATAAATAAGTATTATTTACTTTTGCCATCAGCTGGTGATTCTCTTCATCGTCATTTTTGTATTAACTTCTCTGACTTTTCTCCGCTTGAGCATGCAGGTTAGAGTCTGTAGGGAGAAGGCAACTGGTCATGTGTATGCTATGAAGAAGCTGAAGAAATCAGAGATGCTTCGCAGAGGCCAGGTATAGATTTTATGAAGCCTGAAACATCTGTATGAGGAGTTTCTTTCTTGGTGTGCTTATTTGTAGCATTTATCTTACTTCAGGTTGAACATGTGAAAGCAGAAAGGAATTTACTTGCAGAGGTTGATAGCAATTGCATTGTAAAACTCTATTGTTCATTCCAAGATGAAGAGTATCTATATCTCATTATGGAATATCTACCTGGCGGTGATATGATGACTTTACTCATGCGCAAAGATACACTAACTGAAGATGAGGCAAGGTTTTATGTTGGAGAAACTGTTCTGGCTATTGAGTCTATCCACAAACATAATTATATTCACAGGTAAGGGTTGATATTCTCTGAGTTAAAGCATTGATGCGATCAATAATATTCCTGTGAATTTACTTCACATGAGCTAACTAGTTTCTGTGCTTCCATGTTACAGAGATATCAAGCCTGATAACTTACTTCTTGATAGATATGGTCACATGAAATTGTCAGATTTTGGATTATGTAAACCACTAGATTGCAGTAATCTCCAAGAGAAGGATTTTTCTGGGGGACCCAACCTTAGTGGAGCTCTTCAGAGTGATGGACGCCCTGCAGCACCAAAGCGCACACAACAGGAGCAATTGTTGCATTGGCAGAGGAACAGGAGGATGCTGGTAAGTTTTCTTCTACTCTTTAGTAGAATGGATATTTCTTTTCATAGTGATATTACAATATTATTAAGTGAAACATGCAGTTCTCTGCATGTATTCTTTTTCTTTCTTAGTGGAAGATTTTCAGAACTCCTTGAGGGTTACACAACCAGAAATTTTAGTCTTTCATCATTGAACTCTCTGATTCTCAAAATTCTTGTCCTTCATATAACTGATAAAAGTAGGTCTACAGATAAAGTAGTTTTGGTAGAAGTTTGATCTATAGTACTGAAATATTAACTAAAATGTTCAAAAAAGATTGCCAAAATGTATGTTACGCCAAACCTGAAGTTTTCATTTGTAATTATCAATTTTTTTAAAACTGCGGCTGCTGTTGTGCTGTTATATCTGATAGTGCTGTTCCATTGACAGCTTTTACTTGGATTGGAAGACTAGATTGCTTTAGAAATTGTAAGGAACAATACTTAGATTTCTTGTAAAAAATGTCTATTGTTGCAGGCTTATTCTACTGTTGGAACACCAGACTATATTGCCCCTGAGGTTTTGCTGAAGAAAGGATATGGAATGGAATGTGACTGGTTTGTAGACTGAAATGCCTTTTTTTTTTTCAAATGTTTTGTATCTTTTCACGAGGCAATTTCTTATATAACTTGGTTAATATTTCTAGGTGGTCACTCGGTGCAATCATGTATGAAATGCTTGTGGGGTATCCACCCTTTTACTCAGACGAGCCTATGTCAACTTGTAGGAAGGTAACCATGAGAATAAATTTGTACTTTTAATTTGTCCAGAAGAGGGAAAAAAGAGGGAGTTTATTTCTTTTCGTAACAACTAATGCGTACTAATTTGAGCCTTTTTATATTTTTTTCTTTCCTTTTTTTTTTTTTATGCAAGACTTTGAGGTTTTTGACTTCTGATATTCTGTAATTGGTGATGTTCTTAAGCTATGATCACTGTCTGTGGATATAATTGATAATTATTTTCTCTTCAGTGTTTTTATTTTGACTAATTTGTTACATTTATTCTGTTCAGTACCATAAAACATTGAAGATCGATGTTCTTCTCTTACTCTGCAGATAGTTAACTGGAGAACACATTTAAAATTTCCTGAAGAAGCAAAGCTATCCCCAGAAGCTAAAGACCTTATCAGTAGACTCTTATGTAATGTTGACCAGAGGCTTGGAACAAAAGGCGCAGATGAAATAAAGGTGTTGTGTGGTGTGTTCTGTTCTAAATTCTTTAATTTACTTCTAAATGGAAGTTAAATTGGCAATTTAACTTGTGTACTCCTTTACTTTCAGGCTCACCCATGGTTTAAAGGTATTGAATGGGAGAAACTGTATCAAATGAAAGCTGCTTTTATCCCTGAGGTCAATGATGAGTTGGATACTCAAAACTTTGAGAAGTTTGAAGAGGTAGATTGAATTTTTAAGGATGAGCCTCTTGCTTGCTTTTGCAGGCACTATTGATTTGTTTAGCATGAGCCTCACTTTTACCTTCTTTTAAGCTCTTGTTGTTTGCCTGAGCATTCATTGACACAATTCTTTTGTAGGCTGATAATGAAATTCAGACTTCAGCAAAAGCTGGTCCATGGAGAAAGGTTGGTAGTCAATTTAGTTTATAATGCTAAGTAGTTGCTGTTGCAATATCTACATCAATGCTCTGATAGAAAATCTACATTTTTTTCTTAAAATTGGAATTAGAACCTTTGTCTTTTTTTGTATTCCTTTATTTTGTAGTCAGTTATTTATACAGTCTCTGGAGTGTTCAATATGCATTTTCTATCTAGATATGATTATTAACCTAGTGATAAACATATTTGGTGTCTCCATGAATGGTGATACTTTTTGCAATATATAATTTGGACGTGTAGATCTATTTTTCAATTTAATGTCTTTGTTGTCTTTCTTTTGACCTTTTGTGCTCATGTATTATCATTTCTTCTGTAAGGAAAGTGGATGCTTGAAAATGCATCTTTCTTTCTTGCAATTTGAACTTTTCAGTTCTTAGACCAACTTATGAATTGGATGGAACGGAACTCTATGACCTGAGACAAATATTCAATTGATTGCTGTTATACAATGTTGTTCATTTCTAGGTGTTGACTGATTATTTGTGTTGTTTCCTCTGCAGATGCTTTCATCTAAAGATATTAACTTTGTGGGTTATACGTACAAGAACTTTGAAATTGTAAATGATAATCAGCTACCTGGAATAGGTACTTTATTCTCTACCTTCAAACATATGCGAGTAAAATTTAGAGTCTAATGTTATAAAGTATTCTGCATGCCACTACATTTCATTGTGAAAACTGAAAAGAATGAGGGAAGCATGGATTGTGTGTTGGAATGTAGATCTTCAGCTCTATCTGGGGATATATTTAGTCTGTTTAGACTTCATTGTGCTGTTATATTGGTCCAATTAATTAGATTTTATGTCATTATTGTTTGCCAGTTATATGATTAAATTCTCTATATGAAAAACACATCATCATATTTTGTCTGACCTGAGCTTGGCTACTGTTACTAATTAGGAAGCACGTTGATGGATCCATATGTTTGCTGCTGTTGTCTTTCTCATTATGATATTAAAATTAGTCAGCTGCAGATTTATCATTTTCAGAGTCATCCATCTTTTTACATGGTTCCATGTGTGAATGCTGACTGGTCTTTCTATTTATTATATAGCTGAACTAAAGAAGAAAAGTGCCAAACCCAAGAGGCCTTCTATTAAGTCCCTTTTTGGTAAGTTTATCTTTGTCCTTTACTTCAATTATTTGCTTTGGACCTTGCTTTGTTCTGGTGGTTAGTTTTTTGTACCTATTGATTAGGAGATGGGCTAATAAGAAAAAGTTTCATGATGAGGCATGGATTAAAATTGAAACCCCATGGAGATGCATGTACATTCAACTCATAGCAATTGTATTTTTTTTTTCAGAACCATGGTTTTTTCTTTTGTGTCAATTTTTTGAGCTTGATGATCTAGGAGTTGGTGGCAGTGCCGCCCCCTCTCTCCACCCCAAATTTTCTATAGTCCTATAAGGCTATAACTGCAAGTTGATTTCTTTAGAGGTCTCTCGTGTGTATGGATGAGAAAATGTCGTCATGTGGGTACGACTGTTAGCTTGCTGATTTGATCAATTTGTATACTCTATCCATCCCAAAATTATGAGCAGTTTTTGATTTTTCTTTATCCCAAATTATAGGCTCCTATTTATTATCTAGATAGTTTATATATGTCCTTATTAATTATCGCATTGAAGTTTAATTTCAATACCAGTTCCAATAAATTAGTTCATTAAATAATGGTAATTGTGATATTTTCATAGTAAACCAACTGATTTTACTTATTTGAACTAATTTTCTTAATATGCATGTTTATCTAAAACTGTGCATCCTTTTCCCTTAAAAAAAACGCGCATCTTTTTGAGATGGAGGGAGTATATGAGAGTGCTGGCATTTTTTTTTCTGGTCCTGATTGGTGGTAACAAGTGCAAGTTCTAGGTGATTCCATTCAAGCTCTATTTCGTTAACTTTCTGAAGTTAAAAAAAAAATGTTTAACAAACCAAGCAAATGGAGTTTTTTTAGAGTATATGCAAAATTTTGACATGTGATATGTCGGAACTGCTGGTTCTTCTATGTGTTTGTGTTGTAGAATTCATAAATCTGTATGTAGCCTACAGTAGGTTAGGTGTACCACTATTCACGTGTGAGGTTCTTAATTTTGCAGAAGATGAGTCGGCTGCTGCCAACCAACCTGTGCAAGGGAGCTTCTTGGGTCTCTTGCCCTCTAGAATAGAAGAAGGTTCTGAGCAGCCTAGTAGATCCAAATGAGGAGAGGACTAGCCTCTCTATGCCTATCAGATGGTCACAGATGTTCAATCAAAGATCATCGGAGATAGATCCCTCTCTTTAGTGAGTAGGGCTTTTTGGTTTGCTGATTCCTGCTGATGTGTTTCCAGAATGAATGAGGGGGCAAACGCTTCATGAAAGAAAGGAGTGGTTTGAGATGCTAATTGGTTGTTGGCTTTAATTTATAGCGGTGGTTCTGTGTAAAATAATCTCAATAGTAAATATTCTTTTGAAAATTTTCATGTATCCGTTTTACCCCCTCTTCCTCCTCCTGCTGTCGAAGCTGTGAGAAATTCGTTGCAGAACGTATTTTTCATGTAATTATTTTTACTTGGTTGGTGCTTGGGTTGATGATTATAGGCGTACCATTTATACATGTAAGTAAGAGGATTTTGAGTTTGGGAACCTCTGCATTCAGCTTCTGATTCATTCACATTTGTGTTAATGGCAGATTTGGGGTAACTCTGCGCCAATGGGATTAAATATTAATATGTTGGTTCAAATGAAAAGTTAACAGCTAACTGAGTTAACTGCGGCAGGGTAACTCCATTTGGCCGACGAATGATGTTGATGCCGGAGTAATGTTGTCTGGTCTGTATATTTCATTTTCATGTTGTATACTACAAATTGTAAGAAAAGTGGGATGGTGTACTTTATTCATTGGAGTGCTACAAGTGAAATCTGAGTAATGGATTCAATTGACAATGTTTAATCCTACCTACCCATCTTTCCTTTTTTTTTTTTTATAATTTTTGTGTGTTAATGCTCAAAATTGTGACGCAGTTCATGATCTCCTGAAATATGATCAAATCTTCATGTAAAATAATGATACCAAAACTATGTGTTAAACCCTTGTATTTTATAAATCCATTAAGTTGGTAACCCAATGTTTGTCAAGGTTTGATTGTAACTCGACCAACAATTTTTTTCTTCATTTATTGGAGAAACTAATTAACTCTACCCGATCTGTTTCATTGAAAATAAGTTATTATGCTATATTTATTTCAAGAAAATAATTCATCAAATTTTTTTAAGAAAAATAATTTATTAACAATAGTTGGAAAACATTTTTTTAACGTTTAAAATAATTGAAGATATCATTTTTTTAATATATATATATATGTGTGTGTGTGTGTGTGTGTGCACGCCCATGTAAAATTACAATTATTCAAATATTAGATAACATATTTCCTTATATTTTCTAAAGTTTTAAAAGCTTAGAAATTTTTTTTCCTCTTCTATGAAGAAAAATAACATTGAATTTCAAATAGTATTTTCCAGGAAATAAAGAGAGCCTAATTCAAATTACAAGCCATATCTCATATAAAAAAAATGAAAATAGATGAATCTTCATTAGTGTAAATAGTTAATACTATATTTTAGTTAATGTAATAACAATAACAATAATAATAATAAAGTAAGTTGATGAATATGCGGAATTTAATGGGAAACATTTTAAAAATCGAACCAAACTAAATTGATCAGCTTAGTTCGGTTTTTCAGTTTTTTTTAAAAGTAAAATTGCGGTTTAAAAACTGAAAAATACCTAAATTTTTTTTAACTTTTAATAATTATATCATAAATTTTTAATAATTACATAATAAATACTAATATATTACTATTTTTCTAAAAACACTCTGTGATCGCTTTTACAATAAAAAAAATCACTAAAATCTGTCATAATAATTTTTTGAACTTTTTAAAGATAAACAAACTCAAAATATAAATATATATTACTTAGAAGAGCTAAAATGAATTGATTTATTTCAAATTATATGTTCTAATTTAGACAATAAATTAATTAATTATATATATATATATATATATATATATATATATTTAAATAAAATAATATATTTTAACTTTTACATTTGTAACATTTAATTTATTAATTTTATTTTTTATTTTTCTTTAAAAAATTAATAATTTAATTTTTTATTTTTCTTTGAAAAAATTAGTACAATACATCTTATGATCTTTGAAAAAAAATTGATTGATTAGCATTTGTTAGAAAGTTTTGATATAATGTTAAAAGTAAAAAAATTTAGGAATTTTTTGGTTATTAGGCCTAAAACTGCATTAACATATACAAAGTTGCATCTGTTGTTGATTCAGTTCTTCTTCTCTTACGACGACTCACTCTCTCCCCTCTTAGAATCTAGTAAGCTTTCTCTCTCTACCCAGCTCCAAATCATGCAGGTAAAATTGACTCTCTCTTTTTTCAATTTCATTTATTTATTAGTACTATTATTATTAAAACCCTAATAACAGAAACGATGATGATGATTATGGTAATTATATGCAGGCAAGTGATAGGTTTAACATAAACTCTCAGCTTGAGCATCTTCAAGCCAAGTATGTCGGTACTGGTCATGCCGATTTGAATCGTTTGTATGTCTTTTCCTCTTTCCTTTCTTTTCCCTATTTTTTTTTTTTTCCAATTCAATTCAATTCAATTTTGTTTCACCTCTAATTATTTTTTCTTAAAAAAAGTGAATGGGCAGTGAATATCCAGAGAGATAGCTATGCTTCATATGTTGGACATTACCCAATGTTGGCTTACTTCGCTATTGCTGAAAATGAGTCTATTGGTCGTGAACGTTACAACTTTATGCAGGTTCTCCTTCTTCTTCTCCCTCTTCATTTTATTTATTCATTTTTGACAAATATTTTTACTTCTGCCATCAAAAAGATTGCTTTTTTTTTTTTCTTCTTCTTTTAAGTTTGGAACATTTATAAATAAAATAAAGAATTAATGGACTTTGTGATGTAGAACCAATTGGAAGGAGGATTTTGTATGTGAGAGTGAGATTTGTGGTGGTGTCTGAATTCAGTTTATCAATTTTGGGTGTATCTATAATTTGTGCTGTCCGGTGTTTCTGACGCGAGCTATGTTTGCTAGTTTCTGGGTTTCCTAGCTTCAAAGTGCAGTGTGTTTGGAATGTTGAGCAACTGCTATCTCTTGCGATGAGATATGATAAATTTGAAACTGGGTTTTTTAGAAAATAATCTACAAATATGTTGTTTTGTTTGTAATGCGGCTCGAGTGAATTATATTCTTTAGTTTTAGTAAATGAACTCTCCATGATTTTGTAATTCACAAGGCTGTCTTTTGACAGTATGAAAGTATACTGGATTTTTGTAGTCATCTTTTTTTTCTTACTCTTTGATCCATTCTTCTTGTACTGGAGGGTCCTTTAGCTTCTAGATATAAATTTGTCTTTGATAATGCAAGTATATTGGACTGACATATAGAGTTATAAGTTATCCATTTGTTTAGACAAAATCCTCTTACCACTAATGTTGGTGAATATGATGGTCTTATGAAAAGATCTGTGTGACCCTTTCATTTTCACAATTTGGATTTTAGCTTATATGCAGTGGTCATAGATGGGCTAAAGGCAAAAGCTTCGAAATTTAATATTTTTGTAAGATCTTATTTAACCGCATAGTGTAGACTGTATGCAGGATGAGGATTGAGGGGGACGGGGTTACTGATATATTTGGTGTCTTGCTATTCTTTTCAAGAGTATATGGGTTGCAAGCTTTTTGGTTAATCGAGTTGCTTTTAGATGCTTGACTTGGGAAGGATTCATGTACTGCATTGCTTACAATTCTTCTTAGTTCTTAGGCTGGTGGAGCATAGATGGATAGTGAATGGTAGTTTTTTTTTTACTTTTTTCAACTTGTTATTTATCTTGATGAATGTTGCCTGATATTGTTTTGAAATTATGCAGAAAATGCTTTTGCCATGTGGTCTGCCCCCTGAACGAGAAGACGATTGAGAGTTTAGGCTTTGTAGTTGGAGCATATTAGTTTCAGCTCTTCGCAGGCTGTGGAGCTTATCATTGTAATAGTAGCTTTCGTCTATTATGCTTGAAGGAGCAAATGACCTTGAATGCTTGTACTCTGTATTACTTGGTGTGTTTAAGTGTGTCTCAAGTTTCAATAGATGAAGTGAGATTTACTACTAAAATCGTTGAATCAATTAAAGATTTTTAATAGCAGCTAGCAAGTAATGGTAAAAGCATCTCTCATGTATTGACCTAAAGCAAAATTATTGCTGTCCATACCAAAGTCCCGGATGAAATTCAACATGTCCAATGGAATGGGTGCTTTCTATAGTAGTAGCTTTTTTTTTAATAAAAATTTTATATTATTATTATTTTTACAACTCTATTTAGTAAATAATCTTGGAGTATATTTTCATCTCATGGTGGTGAGGGAAAGTACAAACAAAATCAGTAAAGTAGAATTTACCCAATGAGAAGGGATAGCTGTACTTGTTACCTCATTAATCGATGTCCCAGTTGAAGAACTTCTCCTAGTGGCAGCAACAGCAAGAATGAAATCCAACCTCCTGTAGAAATGTTTCCCATCCTTTTTCTGAAACGACTTATTAAACAATCGTTCACTTCAATTCAAACACTTTGAAGTCAATGACTACTACTTCCATCCTTAAAACTCTGCTAAAAAACCCTAACTTCATAAACTCCAAACACCAAGCCAAGCAACTACATGCCCAAATCCTGAAGTTGAAGCCTTTATCACACACTAACCTCTCTACTCTCATCTCCATTTACTCCAGCTTCAACCTCTTACGTCACTCTCTCCTTCTCTTCAATACCCTTCATTCACCTCCTCTGCTTGCTTATAAATCTATCATTAGATGTTATGCTGCCAGTGGCCTTTATATTCAATCATTGCATTGTTTCTTGCAAATGAGAGCTTCTGGTAAATACCCAGATCATAATGTGTTCCCTTCTGTCCTAAAGTCATGTACTTTACTCTTGGATTTTAAATTAGGAGAGTCTCTTCATGCCTGCATTATTAGGTTGGGAATGGACTTTGACTTGTATACTGGTAATGCCCTCATGAATATGTATGCAAAATTTCAAAGTTTGGAGTCGAGTGGTTCGCAGAGATATGCCGCTCATAAGGTGCTTGATGAAATGCCTGACAGAATCTGCGGGAGTGAAATAGTTAATGAATTTGAGAAAGGGTTTTTGGGTATTGAGAAAAATATTAATTTGAATCAGGACACAAACTTTTTGACTCGAATTAGTGTAGATAGCAACTTCATTCGTCAATCTCCTAATGAAAGTCCTAATCTTTATAGGAGTTCGAGTATTGATAGTGTGAGAAAGGTTTTTGAGATTATGCCTAGAAGAGATATTGTTTCTTGGAATACAGTGATTGCAGGAAATGCACACAGTGGTATGCACGAAGAAGCTCTAACAATGGTTAGGGAGATGGGACATGCCAATTTGAAGCCTGATTCTTTCACTCTGTCTAGTGTGCTTCCTATCTTTGCAGAATATGTGAATGTTGATAAGGGGAAAGAGATTCACGGTTATGCCTTAAGACATGTCCTTGACGAAGATGTGTTTATTGGTAGTGGCTTAATTGATATGTATGCAAAGTGTACTCGTGTACAAGATTCATTACGGGTGTTTAACATGCTACCTAGACGAGATGTCATTTCTTGGAACTCCATTATTGCAGGTTGTGCGCAGAACAGTCTGTTTGATGAAGCCCTGAGATGCTTTCGGCAGATGTTGAAGGTTGAAGTTAAGCCTCGGCCTGTTTCTTTTTCCAGTATCTTGCCAGCTTGTGCTCATTTGACGGCATTAAATTTGGGAAAGCAGCTTCATGGATATATATTAAGGGGTGGATTTGATGATAATGTGTTTATAGCTAGTTCACTTGTGGACATGTATGCCAAATGCGGTAATGTTATTGTAGCTAGATGGATCTTTGATGAAATGGAGCAGCATGACATGGTGTCATGGACAGCCATGATTATGGGATATGCTTTACATGGTCATGCTGGTGATGCCATTTCCTTATTTGAGCAGATGGAGATAAGGGGAGTGAGACCAAACTATGTGGCCTTTATGGCTGTGTTAACTGCTTGTAGTCACACTGGTTTGATAGATGAAGCCCGGCGATACTTTAACAGTATGACTCAGAATTATGGGATCACACCGGGCTTAGAACACTTTGCTGCAATGGCAGACCTTCTTGGTAGAGCAGGAAAGTTGGATGAAGCCTATAAGTTAATTTCTAGTATGGATAGACCTACAGGGAGTGTTTGGTCGACATTGCTTGCTGCTTGTAGAGTCCACAAGAATGCTGACTTGGGAGAAAGGGTTGCTAAGAAGGTATTTGAGGTTGATCCAGAGAATGTAGGAGCATATGTTCTCTTGTCAAACATCTATGCATCTGCTCGAAAATGGAAAGATGCATCAAAATTGCGAGTCTTTATGAGGGGCAAGGGCATAAAGAAAAGTCCTGGTTGCAGCTGGATTGAAGTTAAAAACAAGATGCATGCTTTCATGTCAGGAGATAAATCACACCCAGATTATGATAAAATTAATGAGTTTCTGAAAATGATACTTGAGAAGATGGAACAAGAAGGGTATGTTCCAGACACAACGGAGGTGTTTCATGATGTTGAGGAGGAGCAGAAGAGAAACTTATTATATGGCCATAGTGAGAGACTTGCCATAGCATTTGGCATCATAAGCACCCCTGCCGGGACGACAATTCGAGTCACAAAGAACATCAGGGTCTGCATAGACTGCCATACAGCAACAAAGTTCATATCGAGAATAGTTGAGAGAGAGATAGTTGTAAGGGATAATAATCGCTTTCACCATTTCAACGATGGGAAGTGTTCATGTGGAGATTATTGGTGATAAATGTGGGATCCTTGTTGCATAACATATCATAAGTAACTCCAACCAGGAAGCACATCCAAATGATGAAATGATGATCATCATTATGACTTGTGCAGACTTGCCGTGCAAATGCATAGGTATTCTCTTCATATATATATATATATAAACTTACAAAGATGACTGCCTTAACGTTGCCCATTGTTAAAGTGAAACATTGATTATTTTCTCGCTGATCATGCAGTTTCAAAAAAAAAAACATCTACAAGATCACCTCCTTCTTGATCACTAATATTATTTATTGTTTTATGTTTTAATTTGTGATCATTGATGATAGTTTCAAGTATCTGATCATATTCCTGATGCAGCATTTCCATTCTAGCTCTCGTACCGCTGATATTGTGCATCAATTTGATGGAAGGGAACAATTAGTCAGCAATACTGAAAACTGCAGCAACTTCAAATATGTCCGTAACAAATGGAACAAATGCTTCCTGCTCTTTCCATATCTTACCAAAAGCTGCCCTCGAAATAACCTTGTAAGTGTAAGAAAACAACATCTTACTAAGACTAACATTAGAACCTTCACGAGAAGAAAGTGACTTCATAACACTCAATATCTCCTCTTCTCTTACAGGCCTAAATGATTGGACACGTTTACTGCTTAGTACCTCCAACATGCAGATCTTCCTCATCTGTCTCCAAAACTCATTACATGGTGCACAAGTAATGTCTGAAGCATTATAACTTATAAGAGATGTTACTTGCTGCAAGGCTAAAGGGCCTGGTGGCAAAAATGATATCATGAGTTTACATGATTTCTTTAGCCTTTTCTGGGGAAGAAATAATTATGGTGTTAACTTCACCAAGTTTGAGATGCATGATTGGCCCAAATTTCTCGGCCAGGTTATAGAGGCTATGGTGAGGCAGTGATGGAACCAGAAATTTTTTTTTAAGGGATTAGGTTGAAACTTCCGATTAAAAAAGAGTCATAATCGTAAAGACGGGACTATAGTAGAACCTCTCTAAATTAATATAATCCGTAGAACAAAAAAATATTAAATAATAGAGAGGTTATTAATTTATAGAACATTCATTTAAAAATATCATATAATTTATTATATATTTTTATGTAGTTTATATAATTAATATGAAAAAAAAATTTGAAAGAAGACCTTTTTATCAATAAATTAAAGGAATTTTTTTTGTATATTTTACCCAAATATTTCACTTTTTTATAAATTATAAAGTTTTTTCTAAATATATACAAGTCGAGATATAAATAACTATATAAAAAATAAATAATGTATATGGGGTTTATATAGGGAACAAAGATTCTATAAATTAATATTTGTATGTATGTATATAATATTTTGTCTTAAATACTCCCTTCATTCTTAAATATTTGACATTTTGGGAAGAAAATTTTGTTCCAAAATATTTTTTTCTCACATTCCAACACAATATTAAATGCTATTTTTTCAATTTTATCACTGTTAATTTTACTTTATCAAAACTAGAGTTTCTAGTCAAAAGGTAATACTGTAATCTAATACTAAAAATTAAGCTAATTATTAGCTTCCTTGATATATATATATATATATATATATATATATATATATATATATAAACCTTAAACGACATATGGAATGGAGAGAGTAATAGGTAGTAGAATGATTAAATTATACACGTTCCACAGATTCGGTAGATTATTTTTTATTAAATAATAGATGTTATTAATTTATAGAGTATCAATTTAGGGAGGTTCAACTGTGCCTAAAAGGACTAATAGGATACCTAAGTGGACTGACCGTATGTCTAGGGGGCTGGCTGACTAGGTGTCTGAAAGAGTAAACCTAGAGGTTAATCTCTCACGGGTACTTCAAGAAGCGGGGTTATCCCCTATAATTCCGCCACTGGTGGGGCACAGAATCAAGTAAATTGTGAATGTTTCCAATTACGGTAGTTTCCAAGGCCCTGGTAGTATGTTTTTTGCACTTGAATATTTTATTATCGGGAATACTATTGATGTAAACAAAAAGAGAAGTGGGAAGAAATACAGGCCTATTCTAAAGGAAATGCTCCTTTATAATTTTTTAGTTTTTCACAGAATTTAAAGTATAAATTGTTACATCATGCAGATAGAGAAGCAATTCATGTCCAGGCATATGGACCATCAACAATAAGTTACCAGTTGAACTTCCAAGAAGAAAGCTAAACTTATCAAAACAAAATCTTGTTTTTCCTGAGCCTATTCCCAAGTGCTTACTTGGCCAAATTTTAGCTAGCTGTAAGTAGCACATCAAAGTATGCACTTTTTTTAGCCCTCAAAGAAGATGTTAGAGTTGGAAGAAATACAGGTTTTTGCTAAAACTAAAATCTTTACATTAGGATGTATCTTGTTATTCTGGGCTCATTATAGTAGGTAAATTTTGACAAATTGTTAAGATAGATACTCTCTGACCTTTCTGTCACCATGACTGTTTATATTCATGTATCTGCTGGTTGCAACTTGCAAGAGATGTGCTTTTTTTTTTTTTAATTGATGTTCAGATTACTGTTGATTTCTCACAGCAACTATATCCATTGATTTGATATTATATTCTATAAAACAAAGTAACTGTATTCTATTATAAAAAATATTAAAAATTATGAAAAAACTGAATTTTTTTTATATTTTTTTGTTATTGATGTGATTTTTTCAATAATTCAAAATTTCACTTTTATTAAAAACATATTCAAATTATAAAAATGATATTTTTTTATAAAAATAATTTATTTTCTTGTTATTAAAAAAGAAATCAATTATGAAAAAATAACAAAATTATTATTATTTTTTAAATTTTTTTCATATTTTTTCATAACAAAGTAATAGTAAAAAAAAACACCTTGACCTTAGATCAAATCTTGATAGATTCAACTTTTCTTACAAGTTGCAATGAATTCGAAAAGCTCATGATGGAAATATATTCATCTTCTTCTTCTTCTTTTTTGAACAACATCTTGTCCAGTACCTAACTGCTAGTGTTTTATAGTTAGGGAAAATCAATTTAAAGCAAGACCCTCATTAATTTTTAAGCATAAATGACAGAAGTGATGTTTGCTCTTGTCTCCTTTGAAAAAGACACAGTTGTAAATGATTAGAAAACCATTTCATAATTTTTTTTGAACA